>SKCR01017098.1:0-102401 GCA_019454045.1 Zanthoxylum bungeanum
AATTCTGAAGATGAATATGTTTGATCGATAAAAGAAAAGATATGAGGACTATTAAATATATGGCATTTGAATTCGTAGTAAGATGTATGTTCGTATGTTTGAAACATATGTATGTATGTCAGTGTTTGAATGATGTTTTGGAGTATTTTTCATGGATGTACTTGTGTATGAGAAGTCATGCGATGAGTTTGGTGTGGCATGATATGTATGCATGTATGTATATTTGATTGGTTTATGTTCTCTTGGCATAGAAGTCGAGTTGGTTAGGAATCCGTTCGGACGAGATTCATCTCATACCTATTCTAAAATAGATAATGAGTCTCGTATGAGCATTGTATGTGTAAGCCAGCTATATATATGTATTGTTTGGTTATATTATCTTGATGTATTGGTTGTTATGTATGTTGGGGTCATGTCAGGGAAGCGCAGCGGAATGAGCGCAATTCAGGCGAAATCGTAATTTAAAGTTTTTAAACTTACGAATAAATTATTTAATATCCAATATTAATAATTCATTCATATTTCACCTAAACATATTTATTCGATATCATATAAGGACATAAATAATATAGAAGCACCGTGAAATTTTTGCGAAAATATTTTTCCGCAAAATAGCATAAAACGCATTTCCGGCCGAACCGACCGACCAATGCTCATGGGGACTGCCCAGGTCAGTCCCAAAAACATTTTTGACAGTTCGTGGGCTGCCCGAACAGTGCCCAGTTCACTGTTTGGGCAGTCGTTACCCGGTAACTTCGTTTTTCACCGTTTTCGCGAATTTTCACTCCGAAATAATTTCCGATAAATATTTTCCTTGGGCAATTAAAATAAAATAAATTATTCTAATTACTCAATAAATAAAAAACTGAATTTTTATCTGAAAAATCAGATTTATCATTAATTGCTATGAGACCCCAAAGTTTTGCAATTTAATCATTTTGGTCCTTAAATATTTATATACATATTTAATTGATTCCAAATCAATCCCAAAATAATTTATACATGTCTAATACATGAAATCAGAAATTGCAACATAATCCATAAATTTTTCCAGAATTACCGAAACAGCCCAATATTTTTCATTAATTATAATTTGGGCCAATTTGTTCAAAACACATCAAGATCAAATCCAATCAATCCCAAATTTGACATACATCAAATATACATCAAATTATATCACATATATGAAAATACCCAAAATTTGAATGGGTTAAGAACCCTAATTTCACAAATTACTCAAATTGGACAATTTACATTAAATTGACAAAATTCAACACTTTAATCATCCAATTACTACACTAATCAAGTCTCACCATCATGAAATTAATCAAGAAAAATTCTAGGTTAATTATGAATGGCTAATTAACTCTAGAATGACAACTTTAATTATTAATTAATCTAATAAGCTTAATTACACCTAATAAGCTCATTAATTAATTATACATGCTTAACATCTTCAAACAAATTTCCAACACAATAATTCACATAATTAAAAATTATAGAAAATTCTAAACTACACAAGTTGAAGTATAGAATCATAGAAATAATTTCTAAGTTGAAGATTGTTGGAAAAAACTTACAAAACTCCAAGCTTTTAAGCTTTTTCTCCAATGGTTCTTCTATTTTCTCTCAATTTTAACTTAGTAAATATTTGTGAAACTTATATTAATATGAAAAAAATGAAACAAAATAATTTTGTTATCACATTTCCATCTTGGCCGAAAAATGCACAAAAAAAAAAAAATAATAACAATTTATTTAATTTTGTTGCATTAAAACAAATAACAATTAACTTTAATAAAGTAACATATTATCTTTAATAAAGCAAATCAAAATGTGTTCCAATGATATTAAGCCATTAAAAAGCAAAAAATCATTAAAAAGATATTTATTTTATTAATTAATTTAATTATTTAATAATTAAATAATTAAATACAAATATCTCAAATATATGTATTATATTTACATTAAATATCTCAAATATATATATTAATGATATATGCCAAATATCACAAATTGATATGTAATTAATGTGTATTTAATAAAATCAAGTATTAAATACAAATACACATTAATTTAGAAATGACCATTAGGTCCCGATTGCATGTATTTTTTGTTTAACCATCAAATGAGTTATAAATAATCAGTATTATTTATAACAGTTGCCCTAGTGCTCTACGAGTATATTTCATTAGTGAGACTCTCTAGATTCAGGCATATCCGTCATGAAATCCAATTTCGTGTCCATAATTCACCCACTAGTAAATTATGACGACCACATATAAGCTCGCTGAATCATACAGGTCGAGGTCACTGCATACGTATAATCCCTCTGTCACAGGTATCCGGATTATCCCAGAGATATAGATATAAATGTCAAATCTCTATAGGAATAATCCCATCGACGTATCTATTAGCAATCTCTAAATAACATTCGGAACTCACTTCCGAAGTATACTATGACCATAGATTTAACATATTGCTAATCAAATATGGACTACCTATGCTCTGTACATAGAACTGACGGATCCTTTCTTGATACACACAGAATATCATGAGCATGAGTCCACACCCAACGAACAGACGAAGGTCTGATATAAATAGATCGGTGATGTGACTGCCATCTAAGTGTGGAGGATAACTCATATATCCACAGTGGTATCTCAAGTCAAAGAATCACTATGCTACTCAACCCGAGAAGATTCCTATTAACGTTGGTGTACCATATATTAGGAAATATTTAGTGAGTCGTTCAATATTTATCAAATAAACACCTACACGTATGTACGAGTCTCCTAAGACTCATGATTCATTGGGATAAACCATCAGACCAAGTCCGATATACGACATGTACTGGTCTCAGCAGATTTCACTAACCGACCCATGTTAGTAAATCTTGACCAGGAACTTAATTTAAGGATATACAACTTATAATGACATTTCCCAATGTCAATTACAAGCTATGTTGTAACTGCGCATTGCGTTGTAAATCCTGGGGTCTTTGTCTAATATATATACATATCACTATAACAGATTTAGTTTCAATCTAATCGAAATTAGATCGAATACGTATATAAAAGACAAGAGGTGCTACCATTTAAATTAGTAATATTATGGAAAAATGTATTGCTCGTATTCATGAATCAGACATAAATACGATCCAGATTGGCACTCAGAGCACCAACTTTAACAATGTATGCTTCGTTTTCGGTTACATGATGACTGTATGTATGTTTAAGTGTTTCCGTGTGTGTGATAGAATTCATGATTTATGTGAACTGTATATGTTATTGTAGAATGAATGAATGATTTGAAAACCAGTGGGTATAATGTTAGTGTCCTAGACATGCCCAAGGTCTCTAATACATGATTTAGTGTGTGAATGATCAAGAGAGTTGCGGAAAAACTTACATTGATCGGATGTGGATTTCAAAAAAATCGTATGTTTGTTGGAAGCTCCAAGCCTTCTTTGAATGAATCCAACCCAATGGTGAGTTTCCCTATCACCTTAATCAACTCTTGATGTGCTAGCAAAGTTTGAATTTTTGCAACAAAAATTCCAAAGGGGAGAGGAGGCTCACGGCAATGTGAGGGAGGAAGAGAGAGTTTTTATGTTTTGTATTTTGTTTTCTAAAAACAATTACAATTACAAAAGTCAACTTGCAAAAGTTGGTATATGCTTTTTAAAAAAGAAAAAGGCAAAGTGTGTTGTGTAAGATTCATTAAAGGCTCTCAACTACCACCATCAACTTGTTGAAAATTGATGTAAGTTAGTGTGCCCCACCACTTAAATTAAAAATTCAAGTTGGCTTGCCCAACACACTTCGGGCCCGGGTTCGTTTAATCCAATTAAATGAATTTTTCCGTTGCGACGTAATTAAATCTAATTTAATTAAATAATAATGCCTAGCAAAATTATTACGAAAGTCGCTTGCTAATTAATTTCAAATTAATTCGTTCGCCCGAATTAAAGTCCAATTTTAATTCCGATTTGAAATCCGATTTCAATTAATATATCCAATATATTATTTAAACGATTAATTCCAAATTAATCGCGTTCTCTCTTCTATTTGAATTTTATCCAAGATAAATTCTTACCGTAATTAATCCCAGATTAATTTTCTCTCTCTCATTATTAATCCCAAATTAATTCTGTTCGAGTCAAATGTCATCGGTGAATCTTTGGGAAGCGGCCTAAGAGATCCCTGGATATGTTGGCAGTAAATCCGGTTGTCAGACTATCCGACACGTACGTACCGCGTACCACGTTCTCACTGATTTACAAGACATGGTTAGCTTCTAGCAAAGCACCGTGCCTATCCAATTCTCCAGAAATATTCAACGAAGAATACATAATCTATATCAGGCGTAATATACTATGTATTGCGTATTACGATCCAGTATCGGATGTCACATGCTAGGCCTGGGGCTGGAATTGTGTCTGCCCCGTACGAAGCATATATCAGATCACTAGCAACTAGTCTCTTTAATCGGATAATCATGACCTAGTCATACTATCCCGATAGCTGCAACATATGAGAGTACTAGTTATGTATCCCTGCGTGATCATCTTCTCCATATGACTGAAGTGATACTTCCATCTTGACATCACACCCAATACACTACGATTCTCAGTAAACCTAGAAGAGGCGTACACAGAACCTGTTAAAGCCCCGGACGACCAAAACCAAAGTGTACTGATTGTCGCAAGTATTAGCGATGCAAGTCTCAGGTTAAGACCACATACACCTACCTTGATGCGGATTCCTATAGACACATAGTCATACTACCAATGGGATTCCGAGGGATCTATCCAGAGTGAAGCTGTTCCCAGTCCAGCGGCTAACAGAACCTCCTATAACACTTGCATAAGTATCATATACTTAAATATATGAGAACTATATCGTTAAGTTTCCATAACGCACACAAGTGTAATACTAGTCTATTTCGCATTATCGATGTCCAGTTTCGATAATACTACGACTATGGATATTTAATGATTAAACCGTTCATTGATTAATACTGTCTCATATCTTATTAATCCGGAACTAATCATAAGGACTTTTATCATTTATATATATTCAAGTAATCCAATTACAAAATGATAAAATAGCAATTTCCTTTGTCACGTAGTTAATTTGTACAAAAACCACAATGTCTTTTACAAATAGTGATGCTATGGGTCATAATTGTCCAACAATCTCCCACTTGGCTTATAGCCAATCACTCAAGTATCTAACACATGAACTATGTACATGTCGCACAAACTTTTACTTAGAAATAGTTTTCATCAGCGAATCTGTAATATTGTCATCTGAAACGATCTTTTCAATCTTCACATCGCCACGATGTATGATCTCAGGAATCAGATGGAAACATTGAAGTACATGCTTGGATCGTTGATAAGACTGCGATTCCTTAGCCTGCGCTATAGCCCTGTTATTGTCACAATACAAAGGAACGGGCTTAGATGCTAACGGAACTACTCCTAATCCAATTAGGAATTTACGGATCCAAACTGCTTCTTTTGCTGCCTCAGCTTCAGAGATGTATTCCGCTTCCGTTGTTGAATCAGCAACAGTCTCTTGCAATGAAGATTTCCAACTCACTGCTCCGTTGTTCAAACAAAATATATACCCAGATTGCGACTTAGAGTCATCTTTATCGGTTTGGAAACTTACATCGGTGAACCCAGTCACCTCAAGTTCTCTATCTCCATAGACTAAGAAAGCATCCTTAGTTCGTCTAAGATACTTAAGGATGTTCTTAACAACAATCCAGTGACCATCACATGGATCGGCCTAATAGCGACTATGTGGGACAATTATGGCCCATAGCATCACTATTTGTACAGATCGTGGTGTTGTTGTACAAATTAACTATGTGACAAAGGAAATTGCTCTTTTATCATTTGTAATTAGATTACCAAGATGTATAAATGATAGAAGGTCCATATGATTAGTTCCGGATTGATAAGATATGATACAGTATCAATCCATGAAGGTTTAATCATTAAATATCCCTAGTCGTAGTATTATCGAGATTGGACATCGATAATGCGGAATAAACTAGTATTACACTTGTGTGCATTATGGGAGCATAACGACATAGTTCTCATATATTTGGGTATATGATACTCATGCAAGTATAATAGAAGGTTGTGTTTACCGATGGTAGGGAAACAGCTTCGCTCTGGATAGACCCCTCAGAATTCCATTGGTAGTATGACTATGTGTCTATGGAAGTCCGAATCAGGGTAGGTGTATTTGTTCTTAACCTGATACTTGCACAGCTAATACTTACGACAATCAATGTACTTTGGTTTAGGTCGTCCAGGGCTTTAACAGGTTCTGTGTACGCCTCTTGTAGGTATATTGAGAATCATAGTGTATTGGGTGTGATGTCGAGATGGAAGTATCACTCCAGTCATAGTGGAGATGATGATCACGTAGGATACGGAACTGGTTCTCTTATATGCTGCAGCTATCGGGATATTATGACTAGGTCATGTTTATCTGAATATAGAGAATAGTTACCAGAGATCCGATATGTGCTTCGTACGGGGCAGACACATTTCCAGCCCCAGGCCTTGCACGTGACATCCGATACTAGATCGAAATACGCAATACTACGTATAATACGCCTGATATAGATCACATATTCTAGTAAGAATATTTCTGGAGAATTGGGTAGGCATGATGCTTTGCTAGAAGCCAACCATGTCTTGTAAATCGGTTAAAACGTAGAACTAGGTACGTACGTGTTCGGATAGTCCGACGATCGGATTTACTGCCAACATATCCGAGGATCTCATGGGTCGCTTCCCGAAGATTCACCGATGACGTATGACTCGCACTTTATTAATCTTGGATTAATTAGATGAGAGAGAAAATTAATATGGGATTAATTACAGAGATATTTTATCTGGGATAAAATATTATTTAAAGAGAGAGAACAATTAATTTTGAATTAATCGATAAATAATATATTCGATATATTAAACGAAATTGGATTTCGACTCGGAATTAAAATTAGATTTTAATTCGGGCGAACGAGTTAATTTAGAATTAATTCGCTAGCGACATGAATAGTGATTTTGCTAGGCATAATTATTTAATTACGTCGTAACGGAAAATTCGTTAATTCAGAATTAGCAAACCCAAGCTCGGGAGTGTTTGCGGGCGCACTCATATTGTGAGTTTAAGTGCGACCCACAAGTCACATCAAGTGTCAAACCACTAGTCACATCAAGCGTCAAATCACTTGTCACTTTGAGTGATGTGATGTCTAGTCACTTTTGATGTGAATAGTTTATGGTGGTGGTTGGAAGGTATTTATTGCCTTTTGGCTCCAAATTCGGTTGACCTTTTTGGAAAAGGCATATAACAAATTTTTTGGTATATCTTTATTTGATTTTTGGAAATTCAAATAAGTGTATTAGTTACACAATTCCAACAACCAACACTTTACACTCTCCTATCTCTTTCCTCTTCTCTTGCTCACGGCCAAGGGCCAATTTTCTTCTTCCAATTTTCTGGTTTTTGCTGAGAATGAAGGAGAAGCATAAGGAAGTTTTGCGGTAAAATTTCCGGAGTGCTAGCACGCTTTAAGGGTCTTACGAAGGTGATAGGGAAACCGACTTGTGAGCTTGGAATCACAACACAAAGCTTGGAGCTTGGATGAGGACATGACCGAAAATTTGGAGGCCAAATTTCTGCAAAAGCCGTGAGCTTCAATGGGCATAAGAAGAGCTTGTGTTCGTCGCATCGCACAACCGATCATTGTAAGTATTCTGCAACTTCTTTGAGTATTCGTACATGATTTTTATTGCTTGATTTGATCATTGGGACCTAATAGAAACCCGACAATGGTATCAGAGCCATTTCGAGCATGAAACTTGATTAGGGTTAAAATTGGGTAAATTGAATTTGAGCATGATTTGATAAAATTAATTGATTGAGTATGCTTGAATGATGTTGTATTGGATCAATTTCATGAAAAGTTGATTGGATCAATTTTTGCCCAATAGTTAGGCTTGGCCGAAACTACATGTTGCCCTAATGTCTTGGTATTTTTTGTTTCTTTGATCATTGGATGACTTGAAACAATTGGGTAATGTTGATTTAAGATTCAATTGGATTGGATTTATAATTGGACATATGAACCCTAAAAAACCGAGACTTTAAGCATGGAAAATGACTTGATTTTTGATTCAATTGTGTTGGACATGAATTGATGTAAATGAGCATAATTAATTGTACAAATTTGTGTTTTGGAAATGTTAATTTGGGTAATTAATTATGGCATACACTTTGGTTAATTAAGTTATAAAATTTGGAATTTGGTAATTTAATTAATTGGGCCTATTTTGGAAATTGGGCTTGAAAAGTTGTAATTGGGCTTAATGGGCTTGGTTGTACCAAGTTAGGTTTAGGCTAAATTGGTTGGATCCAATTGAGCCCAAAACCATATCCATAAAGTCCAATTATGACTTAAATGGACCTTTAACTTTAATTGGGCCTAAATTGGTTTCTTGGCAAATAAGGGTGATTCCTTAAATGGGCTTTGGTATTTGGGTTTGACCCATATTGACTAAAAGTCCATGCCTTAGAAATTAATTGAAAGCCCATTGGACTTTAAATTAAATTGACATTGGATGTTAATCGGGCTTTGAGACCCGTAACGATTAGATTTGGAATCTAAGTCGTAAAGGTTCGTTAATAAAGTGTAATATTTAATTTGGAATTAAATAAAAGAATTAATATTAAATACAAATTAAATTGGATTTAATGTTGTAGTTTAATTTAATTCAAGAATTCGTACTTTGAGTACTTATTCGCAAAACGAGTTTGACTCGCGCAAAATCAAATCGTTGTTTGAACATTGGATGGTCATTAATATTAAGATTAATTAATTGGATTAGATTGATTGATAACATGCTTGTGTGAATACATGGTTGCGACGTATGAATAATATATATCGGATGGATATTAGATGGGTAGGGCAATTTTGGAAATTGTTGTAATAAATTTAGAATTTATTAATTGGACCTGCGAGTCCAGCCTATTACCTCTTTGACTATGTGTATTTCTCTTCTCACCTATTCCCCTCAATGTAAATGAGGTTTCTTTAGAAGTGTTATGTAATCGGGTAGAAGTAATACTTGTGCTAGTGGGAGAGAGGAAATTGAGAGATTTGTTCTAGGAACAATGTGTTAAGTATCCATCCGCATATTATTATTATATTTATTTATATGCGCCTTATTATGTGTTTAGAATGCATGCTTAAGGGTGTATGATGATGAGATCTTAACGAAGATAATTAATTGGTTGCCAATTGCACGCGAAAAACCCTCAACATCATATTAAGCGTTTTTCCTTCCATTGAGTGATTCTTACTCAAGATCCAAGACTGGCATTGGTTTGTTGGCCAAAGTCAAGACCTTTGTCCATCGAGGATGTGTTTGAATCATGAAGGCTTTATTCCATATTGGTGTCTTGTCCAAGTTGTGATTTGTTGGCCAAAGTCAAGATCACTTCTTGTCCATCGACATTGATTACGAAGCTTTCCATGGTCAATGGGTTCCGCTTAAATGGGATCACTAAGTTTGTTGTGCCAAAGCCAAGGCTTAGTTGATTCAGAGGAAAAAGGTTAGGCACTATATTGGATATATTGGCATATATAAGATATATGCTTCGGACTTGGATGTCCACCTACTGGATCTAGGAATTGGATGGGATCCAATTGATCTTAGAGATCTACCTAGTTAATTATCATACAATTTGTTGGCCAAAGTCAAGATTGTGTGTTATTTAACGGGATCCTAGCCCACTAGGAAACAAGGTTTCCCGAGTACTCAACAGAGGGTTAGAGGCTCGCCGAAAAATAGTGGGAGGCAAGTATTAAATTTGCAATATTCGTTTAGTTACTTGCCATACGCGCTCATTTCAATTTTTCGTCAATATAAATTAATATATTAGTTGGACTAATATTTAATGTTGTTTTAATTAAACAGTTGAACTGTATTCAAACAATTTCATTTATAGTTGATTATATAATTGGATTATAGTAATCAATATGTTTGAATTAACTAATTTCAATTAATAGTTGATTTTATAATTGGATTATAGTAATCAATATAATTGAATTTAACCTATTAAAATTATAGTTGATTATATAGTTAGACTATAGTAATCATTATAATGAATAGTACCTAAAATCGTTGATTAAATAGTTGGACTATTAGAATCAATATAATTGAAAGATTGGTGTTTAAAACATAATCCTGGGTGAAAATGTATTTAAACGACTTTAATTTTCAAATTGGGAATAAAATCTCAGGATAGTCCTGAGTGACCGAGAAGTTACTTTATTTGATATAGTGACATCTCGAGCCTAAGCCTTGATTTAAGCAAATAGCAGAACATGATATTTGGAATATTCATGTAATGTTAACTTTAGTGCTTAATCCATTAAGCTTGCCAAATAGACTCCTTAATTTCTTAGTCAGAACTAAGGATTAGATCCTTATAGTATGATATTGAAATTGAAGGATCTTCATAGATCTATCCTTAGATCTTAGAAGTACTAAGTTGCAATAGAAAACTCTTGGAGAGTTAATGGCTATGCTCAAGGAGACAAAGCCAAAGTTTGCAATAAGGCAAGAAGCGCAAGGCGCATCTTACTTCGACATTCTAGAAGGCCAAGGCTTGGCCTAAGGCTTCTGGGGTGTGAAAAGGACAAAGGCAAAGTCATTATAATCTTCTAGGAAGACAAATGACATATCCCAAGATGTCTACCTAAACTGTGGCAAACGGGATCACGGAAGCGTGACTGCCGTATGGATAAGGCAGACATGAAGGAATTGAAGACGGGCAAGGCTCTGACTTCAAATATGTTTGTCATAAATATGTTCACTACTAGTATTAAAATTGGATTTTAGATACTAAAAGTAGTACATAAATATGTACTGGTGTGCAGAATCTGCTATGAGCAGGATACTGACTTCAGTTAGATTAATCTGTGAATCGTAAACAGGACGACAGTCGCTGTTTTAACCGTAGATACCTAAGTTTAGGAACTACCATTCTGGTATGTACTTAAATTAGGAAACTGTTACAATGTAACTAGTTTGACTAGAAACATTATCTCTATATCAGGGCTTAACCCGTTACGGGTATACCTTTATATTATAGAACACTAAAGTGTTTTATTTTATAAAGATGATATTGAGATAAACACATTAGATGTGAATAACAGTATTTATATTTTGAATATAAATAAATCTCAAACATATAACATGACAAACAAATAGCTCAAACTGAATTAATCAGTTGAGACCTATATGTGGCATTGTTGTCTGGGACACAATTAACAAGACTCGTATATCCACACTTTCGAAGAGTGGGTACTAGGACAGATTTGATTCTATTCAAATAAAGTCTACGAATCTAGTTTATTGGGCAAAGTGCCTAAAACGCCTTTACTTGGTAAAAGTGCAAGTGCCACCGATCTGTTAGCCCTCGTTCATAGTGACGTAAGTGGGCCCTTATCTAACTAGGTTAGAGGTGGATATGAATGTTTCGTGACCTTTATGGATGTGGCATCGCGTTATGGTTATGTGTTTCTTTTGAAACACGAATCAGGAAACTTTTACAGTTTCGACACGAAGTAGACAAACAGATCGGCTAAAGTATTAAAACCATCACGGTAAGACCATGATGAAAATACTTAAGCAATAAGCTTCTCAAATACTTGAAAGAGTATAGTATTCTTTCAATGAGGACTCCTCTCGGAACACGTCAATCCTGACGGTGTGTCCAAACGGAGAAACCAAATTTTGTTGGACATGATAAGGTTAATCATGAGTCGCTCTGAGCTACCATTTCCTTCAACGGATACGCTTTAAACAGTGCAAAACTTATTTTGAATAAGGTTCCATAAAAATTTGTTAGACAGATATCATATTAGATATGAACCGGAAAGAAACCGGGTTTCCCATTCCTGTTGATTGGGGAATGCTAGGCATATGTTTGGATGATACCAAACTAGAACCCAAATCGGATAAGTGCCTAAATTGTAGGTTATCCTCGGGAAACCTAAGTATAGTACTTATACAGCTCACTAGAGAACAATGTAATTATTGCTCTCTATGCGGTTTTCCTAAGAGGAATACCTATATGCAGTGGTAAGTGGGAGAAAAGTAAAACTCGATGAAAATCAGAGTAATATTATTCCAGGCACCGAGTCCTAATGGAACATAAATAGTTCATCAAAGATGAAACTATACCAATAATCTTTGAATACACAAGAATCACGTAAGTTGGAGAGAGTCAGAAAACAACATGGCGTATGGGTTTCTGATCTCACCTCATAAAGATGTCAATCTTATTGAGGAACACGAACTGACTACGTATGAGGAAGTGATACAAGATATCGACTCCCTATTATGGCAAAGTGCCATGAAGTCTGAAATGGATTCCATGTATACCAACCAAGTTTAGACACTAGTTGTTGTACCGGAAGGCATTGTGCCTATTGGTACTATATAAGTCTTCAAGGAAGACATACGTGGAAGGCAACATACCAACGTACTAAGTTGGGCTTGTAGCGAAAAGGTATCGTTATCAACATTGTGTCGATTACGACGAAACCTTTTACCGTTGCCATTGATAAATCCATTTGGATAATGCTTGCTGATACTGCATATTTCATTTATGAAATGTGGCAGCTGAATGCCAAAACCGCTTTCCTTAACGGAAACCTTTTGGAGGATGTTTACAACATCCTGACGGTTTTGTCGTACCAAAACAAGCAAACAAGGTTTGCAGGTTATTCGATCCATGGATGGATTGAAGCAAGCATAGAGTTCTTGGAACTATCGTTTTGATGTAATCATAATGGTATATGATTTAATTCAAAAACGAAAATGATTCTTGTGTATATGAGGAGGTTAGTGGGAGGGCACTGACAATGAATGTCTTAAGTAACGATGATATGTCATTTCTTGGAAATGATATTCCCATAATACAATCGGTGAGAGCTTGGCTTTCATGAAAATTCTCCGTAGAACTCTTGGGACATACAACCTTTATTCTAGGAATAAACATCTACTGGAATAGATCTAAAAGTTGTTAACACTCTCGAGAACTCGTACATTGAAACAAATGTACGCGACCTGGTGTCTCATACGCTTTGAGCATATGGAGTCACAATCGGGCCAATCCAAGTGATGGTCATTGGATTGATGTTAAGAACATCTGTTAGAATCTTAGAAGATCTAAGGATGTTGTCTTATGCTATGGAGAAGGAGAACTTGAAGTGACTGGGTTCACCGTTGCAAGTTTCCTAACCGATAAAAATGACTATAAGTCGTAACAACGGTACTATACAGTTTGAATAACGGAACAGTGAGCTGGAAATCTTCCAAGCAAGATACTGTTACCGAATAAACAACAAAAGTGGATTATTGCTGCAGCTGAGGCAGCAATAAAATCCTTTTGGATCAATAATAATCCTAATTAGATTAGGAGTAGTTCTGTTAGCAGCTGAGCTAGGCTACAGCACAGGCTAAAGAATTAATGGTTTCATCAACGATCCAGATATATACTTCATATATTCATCTGATTCGTTCGGTCCATACATCGTATAAATCACATCAGATGATAATCATGCTAATCCGCTGACGAAATCATTTTCTCAGCAGAAGTTTGAGCGAACCGTACATAGTTCGGGTGTAGGACACTTGAGTGATTGGCTATAGGCCAAGTGGGAGATTGTTGGACAGTTATGGCCCATAGCATCACTATTTGTACAGATCATGGTGTTGTTGTACAAATTAACTATGTGACAAAGGAAATTGCTCTTTTATCATTTGTAATTAGATTACCAAGATGTATAAATGATAGAAGGTCCATATGATTAGTTCCAGATTGATAAGATATGAGACAGTATCAATCCATGAAGGTTTAATCATTAAATACCCCTAGTCGTAATATTATCGAGATTGGACATCGATAATGCGGAATAGACTAGTATTACACTTGTGCACGTTGTGGGAGCATAATGGCATAGTTCTCATATATTTGGGTATAGGATACTCATGCAAGTGTAATAGAAGGTTGTTTTTATCGATGGTACAGAAACAGCTTCGCTCTGGATAGACCCCTCAGAATTCCATTGGTAGTATGACTATGTGTCTATGGAAGTCCGAATCAGGGTAGGTGTATTTGGTCTTAACCTGAGACTTGCACCGCTAATACTTGCGACAATCAATGTACTTTGGTTTAGGTCGTTCAGGGCTTTAACAGGTTCTGTGTACGCCTCTTGTAGGTATATTGAGAATCGTAGTGTATTGGGTGTGATGTCGAGATGGAAGTATCACTCCAGTCATAGTGGAGATGATGATCACGTAGGATACGGAACAGGTTCTCTTATATGTTGTAGCTATCGGGATATTATGACTAGGTCATGTTTATCCGATTATAGAGACTAGTTACCAGAGATCCGATATGTGCTTCGTACTGGGCAGACACATTTCCAGCCCCAGGCCTTGCACGTGACATCTGATACTGGATCGAAATACGTAATACTACATATACTACGCCTGATATAGATCACATATTCCAGTAAGAATATTTCTGGAGAATTGGGTAGGCATGATGCTTTGCTAGAAGCCAACCATGTCTTGTAAATCGGTAAAAACGTATTACTAGGTACGTACGTGTTCGGATAGTCCGACGACCGGATTTACTGCCAATATATCCGGAGATCTCATGGGTAGCTTCCCGAAGATTCACCGATGACGTATGACTCACACTTTATTAATCTAGGATTAATTAGATGAGAGAGAAAATTAATATAGGATTAATTACAGAGATATTTTATATGGGATAAAATATTATTTAAAGAGAGAGAACGATTAATTTAGAATTAATCGATAAATAATATATTCGATATATTAAACGAAATTGGATTTCGACGCGGAATTAAAATTAGATTTTAATTCGAGCGAACGAGTTAATTTAGAATTAATTCGTTAGCGATGTGAATAGTGATTTTGCTAGGCATAATTATTTAATTACGTCGCAACGGAAAATTCGTTAATTTGGAATTAGCGAACCCGTGTCCTGGAGTGTTTATGGGCGCACTCGCATTGTGAGTTTAAGTACGGCCCACAAGTCACATCAAGTGTGAAACCACTAGTCACATCAAGCGTCAAATCACTTGTCACTTTGAGTGATGTGATGTCTAGTCACTTTTGATGAGAATAGTTGATGGGGGTGGTTGGAAGGCATTTATTGCCTTTTGGCTCCAAATTTGGTTGACCTTTTTGGAAAAGGCATATACCAAATTTTTTGGTATATCTTTATTTGATTTTTGGAAATTCAAATAAGTGTATTAGATATACAATTCCAACAACCAACATTTTACACTCTCCTCTCTCTTTCCTCTTCTCTTGCTCACGGCCAAGGGCCAATTTTCTTCTTCCAATTTTCTGGTTTTTGCCGAGAATGAAGGAGAAGCATAAGGAAGTTTTGCGGTAAAATTTTCAGAGTGCTAGCACGCTTTAAGGGTCTTGCGAAGGTGATAGGGAAACCGAATTGTGAGCTTGGAATCACAACATAAAGCTTGGAGCTTGGAGGAGGACATGACCGAAAATTTGGAGGCCAAATTTTTGCAAAAGCCGTGAGCTTCAATCGGCATAAGAAGAGCTTGTGTTCGTCGCATCGCACAACCGATCATTGAAAGTATTCTACAACTTCTTTGAGTATTCGCACATGAGTTTTATTACTTGATTTGATCCTTGGGACCTAATAGAAACCCAACAGACTACATATGCTCAAAGCATATGAGACATCATGTCGTGTACATATCATGACATACATGATCGATCCGACTGCATAAGCGAACATGATCTGACTCATGTTATCTCTCTCATCTTGAGTTTTAGGACATATGTCTTTAGATAGAGAGACGTCATGTGACACTGGAAGCAGTCCCCTCTTAGACTGATCCATGTTGAATCTCTTCAACACTTTGTCAATGTACGAGCTCTGGGAGAGTCCAAGCAGCTTTCTAGATCTATCCCGGTAGATCCTTATTCCTAGAATAAAAGCCGCTTCTCCCAGATATTTCATGGAGAATTTTAATGAAAGCCAAACTTTCACCGATTGTAGCATGGGAATGTCATTGCCAATAAGCAATACATCATCTACGTCAAGGACAATAAATGTCAGTACGCTCCCACTAACCTTCTTATATACACAAGGATCATCCTCATTTTGAACGAAATCAAATTCTTTTATGATCTCATCAAAACGTTGGTTCCAAGAACGCGATGCTTACTTCAATCCATAAATGGATCGATTTAACTTGCAAACCTTGTTTGCATGTTTTGGCACGAAAAAACCGTCAGACTGTTGAATATAAACATCCTCCAAAAGGTTTCCGTTAAGGTAAGCGATTTTGACATCCATATGCCATATTTCATAATCGAAATATGCAACAATAACAAGCATTATCCAAATGGATTTAATCATGGCAACAGGTGAGAAAGTTTCATCGTAATCAACACCATGTCGTTGACGATACCCTTTCGCTACAAGCCTAGCTTTGTATGTTTGTATGTTGCCATCCATGTCCGTCTTCTTCTTGAAGACCTATTTACAACCAATCGACTTAACGCCTTCTGGTGCATCAACCAGTGCCCAGACTTGGTTGGTGCACATGGAATCCATTTCGGACTTCATGGCATCTTTCCATAAAGTGTATTCGATACCTTGTATCACTTCCTCAACGTAGCTGGCTCATTATCCTCAATAAGATTAATATCTATGTGAGGTGAGATCAGAAACCTATACCTCTCAGGTTGTTTTCTGACTCTCTCTGATCTATGCGGTTCTTGTGTATTAGAAGATTGTGGTACAGTCTCATCCCTGATGAACTGTTCGTGTTCCGTGAGAGAGTTTGTGCCAGGAACAGTATTACTACGATTTTCATCGAGTTCTACTTTCCTCCCACTTACCACTGCATTTAGGAATTCCTTTTCGAGGAAAACCGCATGGAGAGCAACAAATACCTTGTTCTCTTGTGGGTTGCAGAAGTAATATCTTTTGGTTTCCCTAGGATAACCTACAAATAGGCACTTATCCGATTTGGGTTCTAGTTTGGTACCATTCAAACGTTTAACGTATGCCAAGCATCCCCAAATCTTCAGGAATGAGAAATCCGGTTTCTTTCCAGTCCATATTTCATATGGAGTCTGTTCTACAGACTTTGACGAAACCTTATTCAAAATGAGTATTGCATTGTTCAATGCGTATCCCTAGAAAGAAATTGGTAGCTCAGTGCGACTCATCATAGACCTTACCATGTCCAACAAAGTTCGGTTTCTCCGTTCGGACACACCATTCAGTTGAGGTGTTCCGGGAGGAGTCCACAGTGAAAGAATACCATATTCTTTCAGGTAATCGAGAAACTCATTGCTTAAGTATTCTCCACCACGGTCCGACCGTAATGTTTTAATACTTCTACCGGTCTGTTTTTCTACTTCGTGTCGAAACTCTTTGAATTTCTCAAAAGTTTTTGACTTGTGTCTCATAAGATACACATAACCGTAACACGATGCATCATCCGTAACGGTTACCAAGTATTCATATCCACCTCTAGCCTTGCTAGACATAGGCCCACATACGTTACTATGAACGATGTCTAACAGTTCAGTGGCACAAACACCTTTACCGCTAAAAGGCGTTTTAGGCATCTTGCCTAATAAACAAGATTCACAGACATCATATGAATTAGGATCAAATCCGTCCAAGTATCCACTCTTCAAAAGCGTGGATATGCATGTCTTGTTCATGTGTCCCAGACGACAATGCCACAAATAAGTTTCATCTGTTTTACTTATTTTGAGCCTTTTGTTTGTCATATTATATGTTTGAGATTCATTTATATTCAAAATATAAAGACCATTATTTGCATCAGCAGTACATATCTCAAAATCATCTTTATAAACAAAACACCCAGTGTTTTGGAATACAAAAGTGTACTCGCATTGGGTCAAACATGATATAGAGATAATGTTTTTAGTCAGACTAGGTACACAATAAACGTCTGATAATGAAAGTACATGCCCCGAGGGCCGTTCCAAAATATAGGTCTTTATAGCTAAAACATCGACTCTGGTCCCGTTTCCAACTCATAGGTCAATCTCGCCTGAGGCCAGTCTCCTGCTAATCCGCAGATCCTACAAATCAGTACATATATGAGTACCACATCCAAAATCAAAAATCCAATTTTTAAAACTAGAAGTAGACTTGTTTATTTCAATAATAAAAATACTTGAAGTCGGAGTCTTGTACGCCTTCACTTCCTTCATGTGCGCCTTGTACTCACGGCAGTCACACTTCCAGTGACCCCGTTTGCCACACTGGAGGCAGACATCTTGCGATTTTTTCTTTTCCTTCCCAGAAGACTTTGATGATTTGGCCTTGACTTTTCTTTTCTTCTTCTTATTCACACCTCCAGAAGCCTTCGGCCAAGCCTTGGCCTTTTAAGATGTCGAAGTGAAGTGCGCCTTATGCTTCTTGCCCTTCAGAAGCTCTGGCTCTGGCTCTGCCTCTTTCAGCATCGCCATCAACTCTCCAAGAGTCTTCTCTTGGTTCATCATATTGTAGTTCATGATGAACCCACCCCAGCAGTCAGACAGTGACTGTAAGATCTAATCTATGGAAGTCTCAGCCTCAAAGGTTATGCCCGGCTGACCTAACTGTTCGATGTCAGCAATCATCTGCGACACACAGTGCTCGATAGATATACCCTCTAACATGCGAGAGCAAAAAAGCTTCTTCTACAATTCATACTTCTGAGATCTAAGGTTAGATCTATGAAGCTCCTTCAATTTCAACATCATGTTATTGGGATCCAATCTCTTATTTTGACGATGAAATTAAGGGGTCATTGTGGCAAGCATGACATACTGAGCAGTTGAGTTGTCATCATTGTGAGTTTTCCAAAGCTCATGATCAACAACCCGCTCATGTCCAGGCTCAGGCCCGAGAGGTCTGTCTATTACATAGAGCAACTTCTCGGTTCCCAGGACAATCCTGAGATTCATCTCCCAGTCTGGAAAATTGGAGTCGTTAAAGACATTATCGCCCATGACAATGTCTCTGACGCTAATCTTTCCAGTCATCTTGATTGCAATAGTCTAACTATTCAATCAACGATATCGGGTATAGTCAAATGTAATGATTACTATAGTCCAACTATATAATCAACTACAAATGAAGTTATATTACAGTCCAACTGTTCAAAGAAAATAATAAAATATTAGTCCAACTAATATAAATATATAACGACGAAAATAATTTAAAAGCGCGTATTTGGCATGTATTAAACGAAATTGAAAATTTAATACTGGCCTCCCACTATTTTTTGGCGAGCCTTTAACCCTCTATTGAGTACTCGGGAAACCCAGTTTCCTAGTCGGCTAGGATCCCGTTAAATAACACACAACCTTGACTTTGGCCAACAAGCTGTATGAAACTTAACTAGGTATATCTCTAAGATCAATTGGATCCCATCCAATTCCTAGATCCGGTAGGTAGACCTCCAAGTCCAAATATTTATCCAATATATATTTCCTAACCTTTTCCTTTGAATCAACTAAGCCTTGGCTTTGGCTCAACAAGCTTAATGATTGCAGTTAAGTGCGACCCATTAACAGTGGGAAAGCTTCGTAATCCACGTCGATGTATAGAAGTGACCTTGACTTTGGCCAAAAAGTCACAACCGCCCAAGACATGCGATATATAACAAAGCCTTCGTGGTTCAAACACATCCGCAATGGACAATGATCTTGACTTTGGCCAACAAATCAAAGCCAATCTTGGATCTTGAGAGAGAACCACTCAATGGAAGGAAAACACTTAATGTTAAAGTGAGGGTTTTTCACGTAAATTGGCATCTAATTTATTATCTTTGATTAGGTCTCATCATACACCCTTAAACATGCATTCTAAAAGCATAATAAGTCGCGAATAAATTAATAATGACATGCAGATGGATAAATAAAAAATTATTCCTAGAATAAATCTCTCCATTTCCTCTCTCCCGCTAGCACTATTCATACTTATACCCAATTACATAAAACATTAAAGAAACCTCATTAACATTGAGGGGAATTGGTGAGAAGAGAAATACAAAGAGATAAAGAGATAAAAAGCTGGACACGCAGGTCCAATTTAATATATTCTAAATTTATTACAACAATTTCAAAAATTACCTCACCCTTCTAATATCCATCCGATATATTATTCATACAAATACATCCAATTATTCACACAAAGCATGTTATTCAATCAATCTAATCCAATTAATTAATCTTTGAATTAATGACCATCTAATGTTCAAACAATGATTTGATTTGCGCGAGTCCAACTCGTTTAAGAATAAATACTCAAAGTACGTATTCTTGAATTATATCGAACTACAATTTTAAATCAAATTTAATTTGTATCCAATACTAATTCATATTTAATTCCAAATTACACTTATTTTAGTGCCTTTTAGACTTAGATTCTAAATCTAATCTAAATGGGTCTCAAAAGCCCAATTAGTATCCAATACTATTTTAATTAAAGTCTAATGGGCTTTCAATTAATTCTTAAGGCATGGGCTTTGGCCAATATGGATCCAATCCAAGATGCCAAGGCCTAATAAGGAATCACCCTTTTGCCAAAAATCAACTTAGGCCCATTAAGCCCAATTAAATTATTAGAGGCCCAAAAGTTATATTTTGACTTTATGAAAATGGTTTTAGGCCCAATTTGGATCCAATCCAATTGTCCAAAACCATGCTTGGCCCAACCAAACCCATTAAGCCCAATTACAACAAATTTAGCCCAATCCAATTTAAAGACTAATATATATTAACATAATATTCCAAATATCATATTAATTTTTATTAAAGTGTAATTACTATAATTAATTAATTAAACTAATATTTCCAAAACATCAATTTAAACTAATTAATCATGCTTTAATTATCCAACTCATGTCCAACACAAATTGAAGCAAAATCAATCTATTACATGCTTCACACTCCACGGCAATAGAGCACAAAATAATACTCAATTTGATTTCAATCCAATTAAATCAACATACAAGATTTATTTCATGCTTTAAACTCATCCAATAGTCTAAAATCAAAAAAATTACCATGAGTGTACACTAGGGTAGATTCGGCCAATGTGGGATTTTTAGAGAAAAATAATCTAATCAAATTTTCACAAAATCAATCATGCATAACTCCAAGTTATCATCATATAACCATAACCAAACAACCAATTTAGGCATTTGCAAGCTCAAAGCATAAAATCCCCAAATCAAGTATATAAACCCTAGAAATAAATCATGCTTAGATATGGCTCTGATACAATTGTTAGTGTCCTAGACATGTCCAAGGTCTCTAATACATGATTTAGTGTGTGAATGATCAAGAGAGTTACGGAAAAACTTACATTGATCGGATGTAGATTTCAAAAAATTTGTATGTTTATTGGAAGCTCCAAGCCTTCTTTGAGTGAATCCAACCCAAGGGTGAGTTTCCCTATCACCTTAATAAACTCTTGATGTGCTAGCAAAGCTTGAATTTTTGCAACAAAAATTCCAAAGGGGATAGGAGGTTCACGACAATGTGAGGGAGAAAGAGAGAGTTTTTATGTTTTGTATTTTGTTTTCTAAAAACAATTACAATTACAAAAGTCAACTTGCAAAAGTTGGTATATGATTTTCAAAAAAGAAAAAGGCAAAGTGTGTTGTGTAAGATTCATTAAAGGCTCTCAACTACCACCATCAACTTGTTGACAATTGAGGTAAGTTAGTGGGCCCATCACTTAAATTCAAAATTCAAGTTGGCTTGCCAACCACACTTCGGGCTCGGGTTCGTTTAATCCAATTAAATGAATTTTTCCGTTGCGACGTAATTAAATCCAATTTAATTAAATATTATTGCCTAACAAAATTATTACGAAAGTCGCTTGCTAATTAATTCCAAATTAATTCGTTCATCCGAATTAAAATCCAATTTTAATTCCGCTTTAAAATCCGATTTCAATTAATATATCCAATATATTATTTAAACGATTAATTCCAAATTAATCACGTTTTCTCGTATATTTGAATTTTATCCTAGATAAATTCTTACCGTAATTAATCCTAGATTAATTTTATCTCTCCCATAATTAATCCCAGATTAATTATGTTCGAGTCAAATGTCATCAGTGAATCTTTGGGAAGCGACCCAAGAGATCCCTGGATATGTTGGCAGTAAATCCGTTTGTCGGACTATCCGACACGTGCATACCACGTAACACGTTCTCACCGATTTACAAGACATGGTTGGCTTCTAGCAAAGCACCGTGCCTACCCAATTCTCCAGAAATTTTCAACGAAGAATATATAATCTATATCAAGCATAATATACTATGTACGTATTACGATCCAGTATCGGATGTCACATGCTAGGTCTGGGGCTGGAATTGTGTCTGCCCCGTACGAAGCATATATCAGATCAATAGCAACTAGTCTCTTTAATCGAATAATCATGACCTAGTCATACTATCCCGATAGCTGTAACATATGAGAGTACTAGTTCTGTATCCCTGCGTGATCATCTTCTCCATATGACTGAAGTGATACTTCCATCTTGACATCACACCCAATACACTACGATTCTCAGTAAACCTAGAAGAGGCGTACACATAACCCGTTAAAGCCTCGGACGACCAAAACCAAAGCGTACTGATTGTCGCAAGTATTAGCAATGCAAGTCTCAGGTAAAGACCACATACACCTACCCTGATGCGGATTCCCATAGACACATAGTCATACTACCAATGGGATTCCGAGGGGTCTATCCAGAGTGAAGCTGTTCCCAGTCTAACGGCTAACAGAACCTCCTATAACACTTGCATAAGTATCATATACTTAAATATATGAGAACTATATCGTTAAGTTTCCATAACGCACACAAGTGTAATACTAGTTTATTTCGCATTATCGATGTCCAGTTTCGATAATACTACGACTATGGATATTTAATGATTAAACCGTTCATGGATTAATACTGTCTCATATCTTATTAATCCGGAACTAATCATAAGGACTTTTATCATTTATATATATTCAAGTAATCCAATTACAAAATGATAAAATAGCAATTTCCTTTGTCACGTAGTTAATTTGTATAAAAACCACAATGTCTTTTACAAATAGTGATGCTATGGGTCATAATTGTCCAACAATCTCCCACTTGGCTTATAGCCAATCACTCAAGTATCTAACACATGAACTATGTACATGTCGCACAAACTTTTACTTAGAAATAGTTTTCATCAGCGAATCTGCAATATTGTCATCTGAAACGATCTTTTCGATCTTCACATCGCCACGATGTATGATCTCAGGAATCAGATGGAAACATTGAAGTACATGCTTGGATCGTTGATGAGACTGCGATTCCTTAGCTTGCGCTATAGCCCCGTTATTGTCACAATACAAAGGAACGGGCTTAGATGCTAACGGAACTGCTCCTAATCCAATTAGGAATTTACGGATCCAAACTGCTTCTTTTGCTGCCTCAGCTTCAGAGATGTATTCCGCTTCCGTTGTTGAATCAGCAACAGTCTCTTGCATTGAAGATTTCCAACTCACTGCTTCGTTGTTCAAACAAAATATATACCCAGATTGCGACTTAGAGTCGTCTTTATCGGTTTGGAAACTTACATCGGTGAACCCAGTCACCTCAAGTTCTTTATCTCCATAGACTAAGAAAGCATCCTTAGTTCGTCTAAGATACTTAAGGATTTTCTTAACAACAATCCAGTGACCATCACCTGGATCGACCTAATAGCGACTATGTGGGACAATTATGGCCCATAGCATCACTATTTGTACAGATCGTGGTGTTGTTGTACAAATTAATTATGTGACAAAGGAAATTGCTCTTTTATCATTTGTAATTAGATTACCAAGATGTATAAATGATAGAAGGTCCATATGATTAGTTCCGGATTGATAAGATATGATACAGTATCAATCCATGAAGGTTTAATCATTAAATATCCCTAGTCGTAGTATTATCGAGATTGAACATCGATGATGCGGAATAAGGTTAAGACCACATACACTTACCCCGATGTGGATTCCATAGACACATAGTAATAGGATTCCGAGGGGTCTATCCAGAGCGAAGCTGTTCCCCGTCCAACGACTATCAGAACCTCCTATCATACTTGCATAAGTATCATACACTTAAATATATGAGAACTATGTCGTTAAGCTTCCATAACGCGCACACGTGTAATACTAGTTTATTCCGTATTATCGATGTCCAGTCTCGATAATACTACGAATATGGATATTTAATGATTAAACTGTTCGTGGATTAATATTGTCTCATATCTTATTAATCTGGAACTAATCATAAGGACTTTTATCATTTATATATTCAAGTAATCCAATTACAAAATGATAAAATAGCAAGTTCTTTTGTCACATAGTTAATTTGTACAAAAACCACAATGTCTTTTACAAATAGTGATGCTATGGGTCATAATTATCCAACATATAAGATGTTATGAAATGTGTTTGCTAAGTTGTTATCATATGTTCGTATATGCGTAAGAATTCTAAAATTGTATTTGTATGAGTATAAGAGAAATGAGTTAAGAGATGTATGAATGCATATGAATCATGCATGTTAATTCATTGTAAAGCTATCAGAATTGAAGGAAGTTTGTATTGAATTGAAAGAGTTTGTTTCAAAATGAATAAAGTTTGATTGACTTGTCGATTTGATGATGTTACAAAGATGGATATTTGTGATAGATGTATAGATGCATGACTTCATATTTCACGTGATTTAAGTGTATTTGATATTAAACGATATACTCTATGATATTCGAGTTTTGCTTTGTATGCTTTGGATGTTATCTACTAGATTGGCACATGTTAATATGAAAATTTGACATTGGTTAAGTATAAAGGATAATAACAAGTAATAATTCTGAACTTGTAAAAAATTTAGTATTTTAGACAAACTACTGATATGTTTGACTTGTTTGTGTCTAGTTTATGTTTGACTTATTTGTTATAATATTAGCATGGTTACCTATTGAGTTTTATAACTCACACTAAACCAGTTTGTTAGTTTTTCAGGTTGGCTTCTAGATTGGTCAACCACGATAGCTTTGGAAGTCATGCTCGAGACGTGGATCACTCAAGCGACAGTCACCCTCACAAGTGTCCTGAGAAGAGTTTTAGAAGTCTAGGATTTGTGATCAATATTTTATTTATCGTGTTGAGCACGTTGTTTATATATATATTAAATAAATGTTTTGATTTCTTATGATGTTGTGGGCACAGAGCCCTTGAGTTTTGATAGATGATATGGGTATAGAGCCTTTAAATGATGATTTTGATGCATTGGTGTGGACCTGAGGTTCATTTTGATATATGACGTTTATTTCAGGTTCGTTTTGATGCTGGACTGAGATCCAGATTGTCCAGTTTTTGGATACATCATGCCAAATTTTTGTAAATTTAAAGGCTTAGGGAGGCTTAGGCTTACAAAAATATGGATTTTTGTAAATCCAGATTTTTGTAAATTAATAATTAATTTATTATTTATTAATCGCTAATTAACTTTAACTATTAATAATATTTGAAAATTCAATGAGTTTAATGATACATTGTTTCATATTTATTAATTACTAATTCTTAATTTTTTATTTATTAATTGCTAATTAACTATTAATAAAACTTGAAAATTCAATGAATTTAATGATACATTATTTCATATTAATAACTAATCCTTAATTTATTATTTATTAATCTATATACTATTATTGACACTTGAAAATTCAATGAGTCTAATGATATAATTATTAAATTGATCATTATTAATAATTATAAATTAATTAACTATTAATAACACTTGAAAAATTAATGAATTTAATGATACACTGTTTCATATTAATTACTAACTTTTTTATTTATTAATTTATATACTATTAATAACAGTTGAAAATTCAATGAATTTAGGGATACAATTATTAAATTGATCATTATTAATAATTGTTAATTAATTAACTATTAATAATACTTGAAAATTTAATGAATTTAATGTTACATTATTTCATATTAATTACTAAATAACCTTTCAAGATTATTTATTTATTTAATTTCGCAAGTCTTTAGCTGAATCTACAAATTAAGTGTTTTTTCCTTTGATTAATTGAAAAATACACAAGATCTTACATTTTATTATTGAATTTATTTATAGGGTTAACATTTGACATGATTGATATGCAATCCAGAAATCATGTCAAGCTCTTTAGTAAAAAAGAACATGACATAAGACTATTAGTGGAAGGAATTATCTGTATAAAATTTATGGCTTTGGTTTTTATCTTATGAAGGTTTGTCTTCCTTTTGAGGTTGTGGCCCAGCCGCAGTGTTGGCTATATAGGTGATATTTTGATCAAATTTATGAAATTTTAATTGCATAGATTGTAAATTTCGTTTAAAAATCATTTTTATATTATTTAAACAATAGTCTTAATGCCTAACCATCATTATCTGCGTGTGTATACATTATGTGCAATGCAGATATAATACTTGTATTGAATTGGCTAAATATGAGTATTGGTTTTTAAAAGCTTAGGCCATAATCACTATGAAACTCCCATTTAAAAAAAAAAGAGGATTGTAAAACATTATTTGTAAGCTAATATAAAAGGAAAAATACTAAAATCACAAAATATAAATATAAAATTAAAATAATCTCGCATATCACGCAGGCACCATGCTAGTTCTTAGTAAATGATAATATCTAGAATAAATAGTATCTTAAATTATTATAAAGATATTCTATAATATCCCGAGTTTTTAGGAACAATGTTAGAAGATTTTTGAATTAAAGTTAAGGATTTGAAACGATATGGTAATAAGAAATTAGAGTTTATATGTTAGAAAGCAGATCAAAATATTTTAAAGTGACGTTTTGTCGCGTTGGAAAACGCATGGTTTCGAGAACCGATTACGCGATTCCTGATTATATCATTATACACTTAAAAGTTTCTTATTTCGGTTATAAAAATAGCAAACAAACTTCGATTGAGATGTTCTTGAATTATCAGACTCGTTTTTTCTGAGATGAACTACTTTCGTGTTGAACACGTTTCGAAATTTATATCAGAAGGGCTTCAAAAATATGAATTTTCGTGAATACCCCATGGCAGAGACCTAATTGCTATTTTTCGGGGGTCAAAACATAATTTTCTGAAACTTTTCTACATATACCCAATCTTTTCTTAATTCACGAAAATGGAAAAAGAAATCAAAAATCCCACATGACCCCATATCTCCCAAAACACTAGCAAGGACGGTTGGTCACCCCGGCGGCCTGCCGGCCACAGCTGGCCGGTGTGACCAGCCAGAGGGGTGCACCGGCCACCCCTCCACCTTGTGGTGGCTGGAGGCAGCCCTAGCACACTGGCGAATGGCGAGGGAGAGAAAAGAGCCACATGTGGTAAATTTCTCGATCTCGACTCGTCGCCTCATTTCACGACCTAAGCCACCCGCCAAATCGAAGCTCTCGGAGAGTACTACAAGTTGAAGGTGATGGATTTTCCGTTCTGTGCATGGTTGTACGTGAAAACAATGGAGAAAGATTCGATGAATAGTGACCTAAGGTGAACAGTAGCTTCGAACGGAATTCCGCCAATTCCAGTGCGTTCGCGGGATAGTTTAGAGTCTGTATATGCCTTGAAATCGCAGTAAGACCTCCCGGTAAAAATTTGCAAATTTCAAGTTTTTCTTTAAATGTTCGGATGTTTCCAGTAGCTTCGTAGAGTAGTGTAATGATATAAATTGAATTGTTTGAGTATTAGTATATTGAATATGTGAATTTGGTAGAATCTGAGTGGAAACGGAAAGAGCTGGATCGATCCCATAGAATAAGCCAGTTTCCTGTAAAAGTGGGTTTTAGGGTATAAAGAGGTGTTTTGATTTTAATGATAGTTCTAAGGTATATATGATATTATGAAAATACTTAGTTAAATCCGGGAATGTTTAGAGAGTCCGAGACCCTTCCATAGTGTTTGCAAAAACTATTTCGAAAGATTTTCCAAAAGCACGTAAACCAAGAATTCAAGTTAACAAGTGACATTATTTAGTTTGTAATGGTATTTTAAGATTATTGAAATTGAAAATATTGAAATCGGACTTGATTTGGTTGTTCCTGAAAGATCCAAAATTTTATCGTAGTTTAGTCGAGAACTCCGTAAGTCATGATTCTGACAGCGTTTCATCATTTAGTTTGACAAATTTAACTAGGACTTGAAGTGCTCGCGGAGCCAGGTAAGTAACCCATACGATGAGTTCTCGAATCATTCTTTTCGTGTTTTAATATATATATATATATATATATATATATATATATATATATATATATATGATTGAAGGTTTAGGATAGTAAAGATGGATTTGAGAAAGGACTTCGAGATAGTGTATAGTTAAGTTTGCCGACCATCACCGATATAGACTTTCATTATTACTATGATATAAAGTGAAATGTTTAATGACGTAGATACCTATTTATGCATGTGAGTGTATGAACATGTAATAGTATGTCTATATATATGTGAATGAACAAGTATATGTATAAGCATTGGTATACGCATTTGAATATATATATGATGATAAACTATGAACAATTTGAGTATGTAATGGTAAATGAAACCAAGTCATGATTTCTGAATTTGTATTTGTATAAGTTGATGTGTGTTATTGGAATAAGTTTGTTAATGACTAATGCATGCGATTTAGCTGTATAAAAGTTGGATTGGTATAAACTAAACTTTCCCTGAGTGATAGAAGTACGTGATTGGTAGGATACATATATGAATGGAAATGTATATTTGATAAGATATTGTATAAATGTTTTAGAAAAGAATTATGAAACGGTATATGTTTGATCAATAAGTAAAGGATATGAGGATGGTAAAAGGCTATAATATCAGAATTTTAAGTAATGGGTATATTCATATGTATGATGTATATATGTATATGTATAACGATTCAGATGATAAGAAACATTTGACATGTATATGCTTGTGTATGTGAAATCACTTGATGAATTTGTGTCAATTGATATGTATGCATGTGTTTATGTTTGATTGGTTGATAATCTCGTGGTGTAGTAGTCGAGCTGGTTAGGGACTCATTCAGACAGAATTCATCTCATACCTATTCTAAAATAGGTAATGGTGTTGGTTTCCTAGAACATGCCAAGGATCTTCTAAGTCATGATTTCATGTGAATACTCAAAGAAGTTACAGAAAAAAACTTACATTGATCGGTTTCGTTGGATGTTGAAAGTTTAAAACTTTTGATGAAAAAGAAGAGCTCCAAGCCTTTTCTTTGTGTTCCAAACTCAAGGATCGATTTCCCTAACACCTTGAATGACTCATTGAATGTGCTAGCAAGAAGAAAATTTGCAACAAATTTTCTAAGGTAGGAAGAGATGCAATCGGCACTTGAGGGGAGATGAGAGAGCTTTTGATGTTTTGTGTATATGATTTTCCAAAAGTCAATTACAAAATACCAAAATCAAATCTTGGTAAATGTCATTCAAATGATAAAATGTGTTTTACAAGTTATCAATCAAATCACCACCAACTTCTATCACCAAAAAGTAAATAAAGTTGACTAATGATTTGAGTTGGTGGGCCCCACTTTAAAATTCAAAATTCGAGTGGGCCCGCTTAACACACTTTGGGCTCGGGTTCGTTTAATTCCGAATTAAAGAATTTTCCATTGCGACATAATTAAATCTAATTTAATTAAATAATTATGCCTAGCAAAATTATTATTAAAGTCGCTTACGAATTAATTCTAAATTAATTCGTTCGCCCGAATTAAAATCCAATTTTAATTCTGCGTTGAAATTTAATTTCAATTAATATATCGAATGTATTATTTAATCGATTAATTTCAAATTAATCGTTCTCTCTCTTCTAATCGAATTTTATCCCAGATAAATTCTTGCTGTAATTAATCCCGGATTAATTTTATCTCTCTTATAATTAATCCGAGATTAATTCTGTTTGAGTCAAACATCATCGGTGAATCTTTGGGAAGCGACCCATGAGATTCCTGGATATGTTGGTAGTAAATCCGGTCGTCGGACTATCCGAACATGTGTGTACCCTGTACCACGTTCTTACCGATTTACAAGACATGGTTAGCTTCTAGCAAAGCACCGTGCCTACCCAATTCTCCAGAAATATTCTTTTATGGAATACATAATCTATACCAGGCGTAGTATACTAAGTATTGCGTATAACGATCCAGCATCGGATGTCAATTACTAGGCCTGGGGCTGGAATTGTGTCTGCCCCGTACGAAGTATATTTCGGATCACTAGCAACTAGTCTATATAATCGGATAATCATGACCTTTTCATATTATCCCGATAGTTGTAACATATTAGAGTACTAGTTCTGTATCCCTGCGTGATCATCATCTCTATATGACTGAAGTGATACTTCAATCTTGACATCACACCCAATATACTACGATTCTCAATAAACCCAGAAGAGGCGTACACAGAACCTGTTAAGGTTCTGAACGACCAAAACCAAAGCGTACTGATTGTCGCAAGTATTAGCAATGCAAGTCTCAGGTTAAGACCAAATATACCGACCCTGATTCAGACTCCCATAGACACATAGTCATACTACCAATGGGATTCCGATGGGTCTATCTAGAGCGAAGCTGTTTCCGTACCATCGGCAAATAGATCCTTCTATTACACTTGCATGAGTATCCAATACACAAATATATGAGAACTATGTCGTTACGCTTCCATAACGCGCACAAGTGTAATACTAGCCTATTTCGCATTATCGATGTCCAGTCTCGATAATACTACGACTAGGGATATTTAATGATTAAACCGTTCGTGGATTGATACTCTCTCATATCTTATTAATCCAGAACTAATCATAAGGACTTTTATCATTTATATCTTTAAGTAATCTAATTACAAAATGATAAAATAGCAATTTCCTTTGTCAGATAGTTAATTTGTACAGAAACCACAATGTCTTTTACAAATAGTGATACTATGGGCCACAGTTGTCCAACAATCTCCCACTTGGCCTATAACCAATCACTCAAGTATCTAACACATAAACTATAAACATGTCGATCAAACATTTGCTGAGAAATAGCCGTTATCAGCGGATATGCAACGTTGTCATCTGATGCGACCTTCTCGATCTTCACATCGCCGTAATGTATGATCTCATGAATCAGATGGAAACGTCAAAGTACATGCTTGGATCGTTGATGAGACCGCGGTTCCTTAGCCTGCGCTATACCCCGTTATTATCACAATACCAAGGAACGAGCTCAGCTGCTAACGGAACTACTCCTAATCCAATTAGGAATTTACGGATCCAAACTGCCTCTTTTACTGCCTCAGCTGCAATGATATATTCCGCTTCTGTTGTTGAATCGGCAACAGTCTCTTACTTGGAAGATTTCCAGCACACTGCTCCGTTGTTCAAACAAAATATGTACCCGGATTGCGACTTACAGTCGTCTTTATCGGTTTGGAAACTTGCATCGGTAAACCCAGTTACCTAAAGTTCTCCATCTCCATAGATTAAGAAAGCATCCTTAGTTCGTCTAAGATACTTAAGGATGTTCTTAACCGCAACCCAGTGACCATCACCTGGATCGGCATGATGTTGGAGTTTGCTAAGGTCCCAAGGATCAATAAACAAGCATGAAACATAAGTGAATACAATCAAGAAAGTCACGGAATACTCACATCGATCGGTTGAGCGACGCGGGAGGCAACAAAACTCGGTTTCTGCTCACTGTGAACTGCTCGGCAGTGGCTGATTTTGGCCTCCATGGATTCGGCTTCAAGCTTCAAGAATCAAGCTCCAAGCTTCGTCAAATGATTCTCGGCTCATGGGTAGACTTCCCTATCACCTTCGCATGTCTCTCGGAGTGCTAGCTCTTTTGATTTTTGCCACAAAAATCCACACTTTTGCTTCCCTCATCCATGGTTTTTTCAGAAAAACCAGTGAAAAATTAGGCCCTCCATGGGTGTGAGGAGAGAAATGGAGAAGAGAGAGTTAAAAAATGTGTAATTGATTTCTAAAATCAATTTTTAACATATACCAAACATATAATAATAATATATGTCACTCAAGCTTTTAAAAGCTTTTCAACAACTCCCATTAAGTCACATCTATCAATCAAGTTGTCAAGTCACATCACTCAAAGTGACAAGTGATTTGACGCTTGATGCGACTAATGATTTGACGCTTGATTTGACTTGCATGCCGCACTCGAATTCGAAATGCGAATACGCTCATAAACAATCCCGGGATCGGGTTCGCTAATTCCAAATTAACGAATTTTCTGTTGCGACGCAATTAAATGATTACGCCTAGCGAAGTCACTATTCATGTCGCTAACGAATTAATTCTAATTTAATTCGTTCGCCCGAATTAAAATCTAATTTTAATTCCGCGTCGAAATCCAATTTCGTTTAATATATCGAATATATTAATTTAACCGATTAATTCCAAATTAATCTTTTTCTCTCTTTAAATGATATTTTATCCCACATAAAATATCTCCGTAATTAATCCCAGATTAATTTTATCTCTCATCTAATTAATCCCAGATTAATAAAAGTGCGAGTCATACGTCATCGGTGAATCTTCGGGAAGTGACCCATGAGATCCCCGGATATGTTGGCAGTAAATACGGTCGTCGGACTATCCGAACACGTAACTACCTAGTACTACATTTATACCGATTTACAAGACAAGGTTGGCTTCTAGCAAAGTACCATGCCTACCCAATTCTCCAGAAATATCCTTACAGGAATAAAGGATCTATATCAGGCGTAGTATACGTAGTATTGTGTATTTCTGTCTTGTTGGACAATTATGACCCATAGCGTCACTATTTGTACAGATCACGGTGTTGTTGTACAAATTAACTATGTGACAAAGGAGATTGCACTCTTATCATTTGTGATTAGATCACCTAGATATATAAATGATAGGAGGTCCCTATGATTTGTTCCTGGAGGGAGAATGATATGAGACAGTATCAGTCCACAAAGGATAAATCATTAAATATCCCTAGTCAGAGTATTATCGAGATTGGACATCGATAAATACGTAAAAGACTAGTATTACACTTGTGCGCGTTGCGATGGCACAACGACATAGTTATCATATATTTGGGTATATGATACTCATGCAAGTGTAATAGGAGGTTGTGTTTTACCGATGGTACGGGAAACAGCTTCGCTCTGGATAGACCCCCTCGGAATTCCATTGGTAGTATGACTATGTGTTTATGGAAGTCCGAAATCAGGGTAGGTGTATTTGGTCTTAACCTAGACTTGCAACGCTAATACTTGCTCAATCAATATACTTTGGTTTTGGTCATCCAGTGCTTTAACCGGTTTCTGTGTACGCCTCTTCTGGATATATCGAGAATCGTAGTGTGTTGGGTGTGATGTCAAGACGGAAGTATCACTCCAGTCATAGTGGAGATGATGGTCACGTAGGATACGGGACTGGTTCTCTTAAATGCTGAAGCTATCGGGATATTATGACAAGGTCATGTATATCCGATTATAGAGACTAGTCACAAGACATCCGACATGTGCTTCGTACGGTGCAGACACAATTCCAGCCCCAGGCCTAGCATGTGATCATCTGATACTGGATCGACATAAACAATACCATGTATACTACGCTTGATATAGATCGCTTATTCCTGTAAGCATGTTTCTGGAGAATTGGGTAGGCATGGCGCTTTGCTAGAAGCCAACCTTGTCTTGTAAATCGGTATAAACGTAGTACGAGGTACGTACGTGTTCGGATAGTCCGACAACCATATTTACTGTCAACATATCCGGGGATCTCATGGGTCGCTTCCCGAAGATTCACCGATGATGTATGACTCACACTTTATTAATCTGGGATTAATTAGATGAGAGAGAAAATTAATCTGGGATTAATCGCGGAGATATTTTATCTGGGATAAAATATCAATTAAAGAGAGAGAACGATTAATTTAGAATTAATCAGTTAATTAATATATTCGATATATTAAACGAAATTGGATTTCGACGCGGAATTAAATTTAGATTTTAATTCGGGCGAGTGAGTTAATTTAGAATTAATTCGTTAGCAATGTGAATAGTGATTTCGCTAGGCATAATCATTTAATTACGTCGCAACGGAAAATTCGTTAATTTGGAATTAGCGAACCCGAGCCCGAGATTGTTTGCGAGCGCATTCGCATTCCGAATTCGAGTGCGGCACGCAAGTCAAATCAAGCGTCAAATCATTAGTCACATCAAGCGTCAAATCAAATGTCACTTTGAGTGATGTGACAAGTTATCACTTGATTGAGTGATGTGAGTGATTGATGTGGTTGGAAAGTTAAAAGGCTTGTACCTTTGACTTTTTGCAAATTGAAAAATGGTAAATGGTTAATTAATTTTGGAAATTATAAAACCTAATTTTACACTTTTCATTCACTCTCCTTAGCTCACGTTTTGGAGCCTCTTTCTTCTCCATCTCTCTCTCGGCTTCACAACCCTTTTTCTTCTGTTTTGGTTCACCGAAAATGGCAAGAAGGAGCTATGGAATTTTATGGCAAAATTCCTAAGTGCTAGCACACTCTTGGAGACATACAAAGGTGATAGGGAACTCACTTCATGAGCTTGGAATCACCTTGATAAGCTTGGAGCTTGGAGTATCAATCGAGACTCACCCATGGCCGAATTTGAGGACAAGAAATCAGCCCACTGCCGAGCTTCATGGAGGAGGGCAGAAATTTTTGTTCTTCATTGCATCAAATCTGTTCAATGTGAGTATGATTCCGCCATACTTTGTTGTGTATTCAGTTGTGTTTTATGCTTGATTTCATCCTTGGGACCTTAATAGAAACCAACAATGGTATCTTGAGCTAATATTGAGCATGGAAATGATTTAGGGTTAAAATTGGGCAAAATTGATTTTGAGCATGAATAATGAAATTGGATGATTTAATATGCTTAATTGATGTTTGATTGGATCGATTTAATCAAAATGTGTTTGGAACATTTTCCCCCAATTTTGGAGGCTTGGCCGAATTGATGGAGAACCCTAAATGTCTTGGATTTTGATTTTTTGATTCATTGGATGAGTTAGAATCATGTTGGGGATATTGATTTAATATTGAATTTAATTTAATTGGATTGAATTTGATTTAGGCATAAATTTCCCCTTTGGCCGAGACTTTGGAAGCATGTAATTGGGTTTGATTTTAATCAAAATGTATTGGACATATGATGATGAAAATGAACATGATTAATTAAGCTAATTGGTGTTTTGGAAATATTGAATTGGGTAATTAATTATGTAATACACTTTTGGATAATTGAATTGTGAAATTGGATTTTGTAATTTAATTAAATTGGGCCTAATTTTGTGAAATTGGGCTTAAGGGTTGTAAATGGGCTTATTGGGCTTGGTTGTACCAAGTTAGGTTTAGGCCAAATGGATTGGATCCAATTGGGCCCAAAACCGCATCCATAAAGCCCAAATGTGACTAATGGACCTTTAAAGTTTAATTGGGCCTAAATTGATTTCTGGGCTTATGGGGTAACTCCCGGATTGGACTTTGGTTATGGGTTTGACCCGAGTTGACCAAAAGTCCACACCTTAAAAGCCCATTGGACTTTAATTAAATTAATATTGGATATTAATCGGGCTTTGAGACCCGTAACGATTAAATTTGGAATTTAAGTCGTAAAGGTTCGTTAAATAAAGTGTAGTATTTATTTTGGAATCAAATAATGAATTGGTATTAAATACAAATTAAATTGGATTTAATTATGTAGTTTAATTTAATTCCTGAATTCGTACTTTGAGTACTTATTCGCAAAAACGAGTTTGACTCGAGCAAAATCAAATCGTTGTTTGAACATTGGATGATCACTAATTATCAGATTAATTAATTGGATTAGACTGATTGATAACATGTTTGTGTGAATACATGATTGTGATGAATGAATAATGTGTTGGACAATTATGACCCATAGCGTCACTATTTGTACAGATCACAGTGTTGTTATACAAATTAACTATGTGACAAATGAGATTGCTCTCTTATCATTTGTGATTAGATCACCAAGATGTATAAATGATAGGAGGTCCTTATGATTTTTTCCTGGATTGAGAATGATATGAGACAGTATCAGTCCACGAAGGATAAATCATTAAATATCACTAGTCAGAGTATTATCGAGATTGGACATCGATAAATGCGTAAAAGACTAGTATTACACTTGTGCGCGTTGTGATGGCACAACGACATAGTTCTCATATATTTGGGTATAGGATACTCATGCAAGTGTAATAGGAGGTTGTGTTTTACCGATGGTACGGGAAACAGCTTCGCTCTGGATAGACCCCCTCAGAATTCCATTGATAGTATGACTATGTGTCTATGGAAGTCCGAAATCAGGGTAGGTGTATTTGGTCTTAACCTGAGACTTGCACCGCTAATACTTACGAAAATCAATATACTTTGGTTTTGGTCATCCAGGGGTTTAACCGGTTTCTGTGTACGCCTCTTCCGGGTATATCGAGAATCGTAGTGTGATGGGTGTGATGTCAAGATGGAAGTATCACTCCAGTCATAGTGGAGATGATGGTGACGTAGGATACGAGACTGGTTCTCTTAAATGCTGCAGCTATCGGGATATTATGACAAGGTCATGTATATCCGATTATAGAGACTAGTTACCAGACATCCGACATGTGCTTCGTACGGGGCAGACACAATTCCAGCCCCAGGCCTAGCACGTGATCATCCGATATTGGATCGATATACACAATACTACGTATACTAAGCCTGATATAGATCGTTTATTCTTGTAAGTATGTTTCTGGAGAATTGGGTAGGCATGGCGCTTGCTAGAAGCCAACATTGTCTTGTAAATCGGAATAAACGTAGTACAAGGTACTTACGTGTTCGGATAGTCCGACGACCGTATTTACTGCCAACATATCCGGGGATCTCATGGGTCGCTTCCCGAAGATTCACCGATGACGTATGACTCGCACTTTATTAATCTGGGATTAATTTGATGAGAGAGAAAATTAATCTGGGATTAATTACGGAGATATTTTATCTGGGATAAAATATCATTAAAAGAGAGATAACGATTAATTTGGAATTAATCGATAAATTAATATATTCGATATATTAAACAGAATTGGATTTCGACGCGGAATTGAAATTAGATTTTAATTCGGGCGAACGAGTTAATTTAGATTTAATTCGTTAGCGACGTGAATAGTGATTTCACTAGGCAAAATCATTTAATTACGTCGCAACGGAAAATTCGTTAATTTGGAATTAGCGAACCCGAGCCCGGGATTATTTGCGAGCACATTCGCATTTCGAATTCGAGTACGGCATGCAAGTCAAATCAAGCATCAAATCATTAGTCGCATCAAGCGTCAAATCACATGTCATTTTGAGTGATGTGACAAGTTGTCACTTGATTGATTGATGTTGGTGGTTGAGGGCATTTATTGCTTGACTTATGAAAATTGAAAAATGGTATATGTTAATTGATTTTTGGAAATTAAAAAACATTTACACATTTTCATTTCTCTCTCTTGGTTTTACGGTTTTGGAGCTAAAAACCACAACTCTCTCTTCACCATTTCTTCTCTCTCTCGCCCACTGCTTCTGGTTTTTCTCTTCACTGGTTTCAGAAACACCGTGAGTTATAGAGAGGAAAATGAGTGATTTTGTTGCAAAATCAAAGTGCTAGCACACTCTAGGAGACATACCAAGGTGATAGGGTAGTAATTTCGTGAGCTTGGAATCCATTTTGGAAGCTTGGAGCTTGAAGACTTCAATGGAGGACCATGGCCGAATTTCTTGGAGGATCACACAGCCCACTGCCGAATGACTTCGTGGAGGAGGCATAACGTTTTTGTCTTCACCCGCATCACCTCTACCGATCATTGTGAGTATTCTGCAACTCCTTGGATGTATTCACATGTTATTTTCATGTTTGATAATTGATCCTTGGACCTTAGAGAATTCCAACATAATGTATATCGGATGGATATTAGATGGGTGGGGCAATTTTAGAAATTGTTGTAATAAATTTGATTTATTAATTGGACCTGCGTGTCTCCCCTCAATGTAAATGAGGTTTCTTTAGAAGTGTAGTGTAACAGGTAGAAGTAAATACTTGTGCTAGCGGGAGAGAGAAATGGAGAGATTTGATCTAGGATCAATGTGTAAAGTATCCAGCTGCATATCATTATTATTTTATCGTATGCGCTTTATTATGTGTTTAGAATGCATGTTTAAGGGTGTATGATGATGAGACCTTAACAAAGATAATAAATTGGTTGCCAATTTGCACACGAAAATTCCTCGTAAAATATTAAGCGTTTTTCCTTCCATTGAGTGATTCTCACTCAAGATCCGAGACTGGCATTGGCTTGTTGGCCAAAGTCAAGGCCTTTGTCCGTCGAGGATGTGTTTGAATCACGAAGGCTTTGTTACATATTGGTGTCTTGTCCAAGTTGTGGTTTGTTGGCCAAAGTCAAGACCACTTGTTGTCCATCGACATTGATTACGAAGCTTTCCATGGTCAATGGGTCGCGCTTAACTGGGATCACTACGTTTGTTGTGCCAAAGCCAAGGCTTAGTTGATTCAGAGGAAAAAGGTTAGGTAATATATTAGATATATTGGCATATATAAGATATATGTTTCGGACTTGGATGTCCCCCTACTGGATCTAGGAATTGGATTGGATCCAATTGATCTTAGAGATCTACCTAGTTAATTATCATACAATTTGTTGGCCAAAGTCAAGATTGTGTGATATTTAATGGGATCCTAGCCCGCTAGGAAACACGATTTCCCGAGTACTCGACAGAGGGTTAGAGGCTCGCCGAAAAATAGTGGGAGGCAAGAATTGAATTTGCAATATTCATTTAATTACTTGCCATACGCGCTCAATCAAAAAATATCATTCGTCAAATAAATTAAATGTTAGTTGGACTAATATTTAAATGTTGTTTTAAAATAGTTGGACTATATTCAAACTATTCATTTATAGTTGATTTTATAATTGGATTATAGTAATCAATATAATTGATTTTTAATCTATTAAATTATAGTTGATTAAATAGTTGGACTATTGTAATCATTATAATAAATAGTACCGAAATCATTGATTAAATAGTTGGACTATTAGAATGAAGATAAAATTGAAAGATTGACATTTAAAACATAATCCTAGGGAAAATGTATTTAAATGATTTAATTTTCAAATTGGGAATAAAATTTCAGGATAGTCCTGGAAGCTAATAAGTTACTTTATTTGATAAAATAACATATTAGGCCTAAGCCCGGAGTTAAGCAAATAGTAGATCATAATCTTTGGAAGATTTATGTAATGATAACTTTAGTGCTTAATCCATTAAACTTGTCAAGTAGACTCCTTAATTTCTTAATCAGAACTAAGGATTAGATCCTTAAAGTATGATAATGAAATTGAATGATCTTCAAAGAATCTATCCTTAGAATCTTAGAAGTACTATATTGTAAAAATAACTCTTGGAGAGTTAATGACTATTCTCAAAGAGACAAAGTCAAAATTTGCAATAAGGCAAGTAGCGCAAGGCGCACCTTACTTCGATATTCTAGAAACCCGAAGCTTCGGCAAAGGCTACTGGAATGTGAAAAAGGGCAAAGGAAAAATCATTATGATCTTCTGGGAAGATAAAGGACATATCCTAAAATGTCTACCTAAAATGTGACAAACGGGATTGCGGAAGCGTGACTGCCGTTTGGACAAGGCAGACATGAAGGAACAGAAGACAGGGCAAGGCTCTAACTTCAAATATGTTTGTCAACATTATGTTCAATATTAGTATTAAAATTAGATTTTAAATACTTAGTGTGGAACATAAAATATATATATTGATGTTCAGAATCTGCTGTGAGCAGGATACTGACTTCAGTTGAGATTCATCTGTGAATCGGAAACGGGACGAAAGTCGCTGTTTTAACCGTAGATACCTAATTTTAGGAACTACCCTCGGGTGTGTACCTAAATTTGGAAACTGTTATAATGTAACTAGTTTGACTAGAGACATTATCTCTATATCAGTGTTTGACCCGCTGCGGGTGAACCTTTATATTTTAGAACACTAAAGTGTTTCATTATATAAAGATGATATTGAGATAAACACATTAGATGTGACTAACAGTATTTATATTTTGAATATAAATAAAATGTCAAACATATAACAAGACAAAAAAATAACTCAAACTGATTTGATCAGAAGAAACTCAATTGTGCCATTGTTGTCTGGGACACGATTAAACAAGAATCGTATATCCGCACTTTTGAAGAGTGGGTACCAGGACTAATTTGATTCCATTCAAATAAAGTCTGCGAATCTAGTTTATTAGGCAAAGTGCCTATAACACTATTTACTTGGTAAAAGTGTAAATGCCACCGATCTGTTAGCCCTAGTTCATAGTGAAGCAAGTGGGCCCATATCTAGCTAGGCTAGATGTGGATATGAATATTCCGTGACCTTTACGGATGTGGCATCGCGTTATGGTTATGTGTTTCTTTGAAACACAAATCCGAAACTTTTAAATTTTCGACACGAAATAGACAAACAGACAGGCTAAAGTATTAAACTGTCGCGGTAAGACCGTAATGGAAAATACTTAAACAATAAGTTTCTTATATAATTGAAAGAGTAAAGTATTCTTTCAAATGAGGACTTCTCCCGGAACATGTCAGTTTGACGGTGTGTCCGAACTGAGTGACCGAATTTTGTTGGACATGATAAGGTTAATCATGAGTCGCTCTGAGCTACCATTTCCTTCAACGGATACGCATAAACAGTGCAGAACTTATTTAAAATAAGGTTCCATTAAAATCTGTTTGACAGATATCATATTAGATATGAACAGGAAAGAAACTGGGTTTCTCATTCCTGAAAATTTGGGTATGCTTGGCATATGTTTGGATGATACCAAACTAAAACCCAAATAGGATAAGTGTCAATTATAGGTTATCCTAGGGAAACCATAAGTATAGTACTTATACATCTCACATGAGAACAATTAGATTGTTGCTCATCATGCGGTTTTCCTAAGAGGAATACCGATATGCAGTGGTAAGTGGGAGGATAGTATGACTCGATGTAAATCAGAGTGATACTGTTCCAGGCACCGAATCTTAATGGAACATAAATAGTTCATCAAGGATGGAAATATTACCAGTAACCTTCGAATACATAAGAACCGCATATGTCGGAGAGAGTCAGAAAACAACATGGGGTATGGGTTTCTGATCTCACCTCATAAAGATGTCTATCTTATTGAGGAATACCAATTGACTACGTATGAGGAAGTGATACAAGGTATCGACTCCCTATTATGAAAAAGTGTCATGAATCTGAAATGGATTCCATAGAAATCAACCAAGTTTGGATACTAGTTGATGTACCACAAGGCATTGTGCCTATTGGTACTATATAAGTCTTCAAGGAAGACAAACATGGAAGGCAACATACCAACGTACTAAGCTAGGCTTGTAACGGAAAGGTATCGTTATCAACATTGTGTTAATTACGATTCAACCTTTTACCTATTGCCATGGTAAATCCATTTGGATAATGCTTGCTAAGGCTGCATGTTTCATTTGTGAAATATGCAGCGTAACGGGAAAATCGCTTTCCTGAAAAGGAAACCTTTTGGAGGATGTTTACAACATCCTGTCGGTTTTGTCGTACCAAAACTAGCAAACAAGGTTTGCAGGTTATTCGATCCATGTTTGGATTGAAGAAAGCATAGGTTCTTGGAATTGTCGTTTTGATGTGATCATAATGGTTTATGACTTAATTCAAAACGAAATGATTCTTGTGTATATAAGAGGGTTAGTGGGAGCGCACTGACAGTGGATGTCCTATAAATAATGATAATATATATAATTTATTGGAAATGATATTCCCATAATAACTATCGGTGAAAGCTTGGCTTTCATGAAAAACTCTCCGAGAAATCGTACATTGAAAAATGTACGCGACCTGGTGTCTCATACGCTTTGAGCCTATGGATTCACAAACAGGCCAATCCGAGTGATAGTCACTGGATTAATGTTAAGAACATACTTAGTTTCTTAAAGAACTAAGGATGCTGTCTTATACTATGGAGAATGAGAACTTGAAGTGACTGGGATCACTACTGCAAGTTTCCTAAACTGATAAAACGATTATAAGTCGCACAACGGTACTATACAGTTTAAATAATGGTACAGTGAGCTGGAAATCTTCCAAGCAAGATACTGTTACCGAATAAACAATAAATGCGGGTTATTGCTGCAGCTGAGGCAACAATAAAATCCTTCTGGGTTGATAATAATCTAATTAGATTAGATGTAATTCTGTTAGCAGCTGAGCTAGGCGTCATCACAGGCTAAAGAATTAATGGTCTTATCAACGATCCAGATATATACTTCGATATTCATCTGATTCGTTCGGATCATACATCGTGGTGATGTGATGATCGAATAAATCACATCAGATGATAATCATGCAAATCCGCTGACGAAAGCCATTTCTCAGCAGTTTGAGCCAACCGTACATAGTTCGGGTGTAAGACACTCGAGTGACTGTCTATAGGCCAAGTGGGAGATTGTTGGAAAATTATGACCCATAGCGTCACTATTTGTACAGATCACGGTGTTATTTTACAAATTAACTATGTGACGAAGGAGATTGCACTCTTATCATTTGTGATTAGATCACCTAGATATATAAATGATAGGAGGTCCCTATGATTTCTTCCTGAACGGAGAATGATATGAGACAGTATCAGTCCACGAAGGAAAAATCATTAAATATCCATAGTCAGAGTATTATCGAGATTGGACATCGATAAAAACGTAAAAGACTAGTATTACACTTGTGCGCGTTGTGAGGGCACAACTGCATAGTTCTCATATATTTGGGTATAGGATAATCATGCAAGTGTAATAGGAGGTTGTGTTTTACCGATGGTACTGGAAACAGCTTCGCTCTGGATAGACCCCCTCGGAATTCCATTGGTAGTATGACTATGTGTCTATGGAAGTCCGAAATCAGGGTAGGTGTATTTGGTCTTAACTTGAGACTTGCACCGCTAATACTTGCGACAATCAATATACTTTGGTTTTGGTCATCTAGGGCTTTAACCTGTTTCTGTGTACGCCTCTTCTGGGTATATCGAGAATCGTAGTGTGTTGGGTGTGATATCAAGAAAGAAGTATCACTCCAGTCATAGTGGAGATGATGGTCACGTAGGATACGGGACTGGTTCTCTTAAATGCTGCAGCTATCGGGATATTATGACAAGGTCATGTATATCCGATTATAGAGACTAGTCACCAGACATCCGACATGTGTTTCGTACGGGGCAGACACAATTCCAGCCCTAGGCCTAGCACGTGATCATCCGATACTGGATCGACATACACAATACCACGTATACTACGCCTGATATAGATCGCTTATTCCTGTAAGCATGTTTCTGGAGAATTGGGTAGGCATGGCGCTTTGCTAGAAGCCAACCTTGTCTTGTAAATCGGTATAAACGTAGTACGAGGTACGTACGTGTTCGGAAAGTCCGACAACCATATTTACTGCCAACATATCTGGGGATCTCATGGGTCGCTTCCCGAAGATTCACCGATGATGTATGACTCGCACTTTATTAATCTGGGATTAATTAGTTGAGAGAGAAAATTAATCTGGGATTAATTGCGGAGATATTTTATCTGGGATAAAATGTCAATTAAAGAGAGAGAACGATTAATTTGGAATTAATCGGTTAATTAATATATTTGATATATTAAATGAAATTGGATTTCGACGCGGAATTAAAATTAGATTTTAATTCGGTCGAGCGAGTTAATTTAGAATTAATTCGTTAGCGACGTGAATAGTGATTTCGCTAGGCGTAATCATTTAATTATGTCGCAACGGAAAATTCATTAATTTAGAATTAGCAAACCCGAGCCCGAGATTGTTTGCGAGTGCATTCTCATTTCGAATTCGAGTGCGGCACGCAAGTCAAATCAAGCGTCAAATCATTAGTCACATCAAGCGTCAAATCAAATGTCACTTTGAGTGATGTGACAAGTTGTCACTTGATTGAGTGATGTGAGTGATGGAAATGGTTGGAAAGTTAAAAGGCTTGTACCTTTGACTTTTTGCAAATTGAAAAATGGTAAATGGTTAATTAATTTTGGAAAGTATAAAACCTAATTTTACACTTTTCATTCTCTCTCCTTAGCTCACGTTTTAGAGCCTCTTTCTTCTCCATCTCTCTCTCGGCTTCACAGCCCTTTTTCTTCTGTTTTGGTTCACCGAAAATGTCAAGAAGGAGCTATGGAATTTTGTGGAAAAATTCCTAAGTGCTAGCACACTCTTGGAGACATACAAAGGTGATAGGGAACTCACTTCATGAGCTTGGAATCACCTTGATAAGCTTGGAGCTTGGAGCATCAATGGAGACTCACCCATGGCCGAATTTGAGGACAAGAAATCAGCCCACTGCCGAGCTTCATGGAGGAGGGCAGAAATTTTTGTTCTTCGTTGCATCAAATCCGTTCAATGTGAGTATGATTCCGCCATACTTTGTTGTGTATTCACTTATATTTTATGCTTGATTTCATCCTTGGGACCTTAATAGAAACCAACATGTCCAGTATAGGATGATCACGTGCTAGGCCTGGGGCTGGAATTGTGTCTGCCCCGTACGAAGCACATGTCGGATATCTAGTAACTAGTCTCTATAATCGGATAAACATGACCTTGTCATTTTATCCCGATGACTGCAGTACTTAAGAGTACTAGTACCGTATCCTACGTGACAATCATCTCCATATGACTGGAGTGACACTTCCGTCTTGACATCACACCCAACACACTATGATTCTCAATATACCCAGCATAGGCGTACATAGAACCTGTTAAAGCCCTGGACGACCGTAACCAAAGTATATTGATTGTCGCAAGTATTGGTGGTGCAAGTCTTAGGTTAAGACCAAATACACCTACCTTGATTTCGGACTTCCATAGACACATAGTCATACTACCAATGGAATTCCGAGGGGGTCTATCCAGAGCGAAGCTGTTTCCCATACCATCGGTAAAACACAACCTCCTATTACACTTTCATGAGTATCCTATACCCAAATATATGAGAACTATGTCGTTGTGCCCTCACAACGTGCACAAGCGTAATACTAGTCTTTTACGTATTTATCGATGTCCAATCTCGATAATACTCTGACTAGGGATATTTAATGATTTATCCTTCGTGGACTGATACTGTCTCATATCATTCTCAATCCAGGAACAAATCATAGGGACTTCATATCATTTATATATCTAGGTGATCTAATCACAATTGATAAGAGAGCAATCTCTTTTGTCACATAGTTAATTTGTATAACAACATCATGATCTGTATAAATAGTGACGCTATGGGTCATAATTGTCCAACAATCTCCCACTTGGCCTATAGCCAGCCACTTGAGTGTCTGACACCCGAACTATGTACGGTTGGCTCAAACTGCTGAGAAAAGCTTTTATCAGCGGATTTGCATGATTATCGTCTGATGCGATTTATACGATCATCACATCGCCATGATGTATAATCCGAACGAAACATATGAATAGTCGAAGTATGTATCTGGATCGTTGATGAGACCATTAATTCTTTAGCCTATGCTGACGCCTAGCTCAGCTGCTAATAGAACTATATCTAATCTAATTAGATTTTGTATCGACCTAGAAGGCTTCTATTGCTGCCTCAGCTGCAGCAATATTCCGCATTTGTTGTTTATTCAGTAATAGTATCTTGCTTGGAAGATTTCCAGCTTACTGTTCCGTTATTCAAACTGTATAGTATCGTTTGCGACTTTTAGTCGTCTTTATCGGTTAGGAAACTTGCTACAGTGATCCTAGTCACTTCAAGTTCTCCATCTCCACAGATTAAGACAGCATCCTTAGTTCTCTAAGAAACTAACGGATGTTCTTAATATCAATCCAGTGACTATCACTCGGATTGGCCTGTCTGTGAATCCATATGCTCAAAGCGTATGAGACATCAGCTCGCGTACATTTTTCAATGTACGATTTCTCGAAGAGTTTTCTCGAAAGCCAAGCTTTCACCGATTATTATTATGGGAATATCATTTCCAAGAAATGACATATTATCATTATTTATAGGATAGCCACTGTCAGTGCGCTCCCACTAACCCTCTTATATACACAAGAATCATTTACGTTTTGAATTAAATCATAAATCATTATGATTACATCAAAACGATAATTCCAAGAATCTATGCTTGCTACAATCCAATCATGGATCGAATAACCTGCAAACCTTGTTTGCTTGTTTAGATATGACAAAATTGCCAAGATGTTAGAAACATCCTCCAAAAGGTTTCCTTTTCAGGAAAGTGGTTTTCCCGTTCAGCTGTCATATTTCATAAATGAAACATGCAGCATTAGCAAGCATTATCCAAATAGATTTACCGTGGCAACAGGTAAAATTTTGAATCGTAATCAACACAATGTTGATAACGATACCTTTCCGCTACAAGCCTAGCTTAGTACGTTGGTATGTTGCCTTCCATGTATGTCTTCCTTGAAGACTTATACAGTACCAATAGGCACAATGCCTTGCGGTACATCAACTAGTATCCAAACTTGTTGATATACATGGAATACATTTCGGACTCATGGCACTTTGCCATAATAAGGAGTCGATACCTTGTATCACTTCCTCATACGTAGTCAGTTGGTATACCTCAATAAGATAGACATCTTTATGAGGTGAGATTAGAAACCTATACCCCAGGTTGTTTTCTGACTCTCTCCGACTTACGCGGTTCTTGTGTATTCGAAGATTAATGGCAATAGTTTCATCATTGATGAACTATTTATGTTCCATTAGGAATCGGTGCCTTGAATAGTATTACTGCGATTTTCATCGAGTCTTACTATCCTCCCACTTACCACTGCATATCGGTATTCCTCTTAGGAAAACCGCATGGTGAGCAACAATTACATTGTTCTCTTGTGAGTTGTATAAGTAGAATACTTTAGTATCCCTAGGATAACCTACAATTGGCACTTATCCTATTTGGGTTTTAGTTTGGTATCATCCAAACATATGTCTAGCATCCCAAATTTACAGGAATGAGAAACCCGGTTTCTTTCCTGTTCATATCTAATATGAAATCTGTCAAACAGATTTTAATGGAACCTTATTCAAAATAAGTTTTGCACTGTTAATGCTTATTCGTTGAAGGAAATGGTAGCTCAGAGCGACTCATGATTAACCTTATCATGTCCAACAAAATTCGGTTACTATGTTCGGACACACCGTCAAACTAACTTGTTCCGGGAGGAGTCCTCATTTGAAAGAATACTTTACTCTTTCAAGTATATTAGAAACATATTGCTTAAGTATTTTCCATTACGGTCTTACCGTGACAGTTTAATACTTTAGCCGATCTGTTTGTCTATTTCGTGTCGAAACTGTAAAAGTTTCTGATTTGTGTTCTTCAAAGGAAACACATAACCATAACGCGATGCCACATCCGTAAAGGTCACGAAATATTCACATCCACATTTAGCCTTGCTAGACATGGGCCCATGTGCTAGGCCTGGGGCTGGAATTGTGTCTGCCCCGTACGAAGCACATGTCGGATGTCTAGTAACTAGTCTCTATAATCAGATAAACATGACCTTGTCATTTTATCCCGATGACTGCAGTACTTAAGAGTACTAGTACCGTATCCTACGTGACCATCATCTCCATATGACTGGAGTGACACTTCCGTCTTGACATCACACCCAACACACTATGATTCTCAATATACCCAGCATAGGCGTACACAGAACCTGTTAAAGCCCTGGACGACCGCAACCAAAGTATATTGATTGTCGCAAGTATTGGTGGTGCAAGTTTCAGGTTAAGACCAAATACACCTACCCTGATTTCATACTTCCATAGATACATAGTCATACTACCAATGGAATTCCGAGGGGGTATATCCAGAGCGAAGCTGTTTCCCATACCATCGGTAAAACACAACCTCCTATTACACTTGCATGAGTATCCTATACCCAAATATATGAGAACTATGCCGTTGTGCCCTCACAACGCGCACAAGCGTAATACTAGTCTTTTACGTATTTATCGATGTCCAATCTCGAAAATACTCTGACTATGGATATTTAATGATTTATCCTTCGTGGACTGATACTGTCTCATATCATTCTCAATCCAGGAACAAATCATAGGGACCTTCTATCATTTATATATCTAGGTGATCTTATCACAAATGATAAGAGAGCAATCTCCTTTGTCACATAGTTAATTTGTACAACAACACCATGATCTGTACAAATAGTGACGCTATGGGTCATAATTGTCCAACACCTGATAGCGACTACACATGCTCAAAGCATACGAGACATCAGGTCGCGTACATATCATGGCATACATGATCGATCCGACTGCAGAAGCGAACATGATCTGACTCATGTTGTCTCTCTCATCTTGAGTTTTAGTACACATGTCCTTAGATAGAGAGACGCCATGTGACACTGGCAACAGTCCCCTCTTAGACTGATCCATGTTGAATCATTTCAACACTTTGTCGATATAAGAGCTCTGGGAGAGTCCAAGCAGCTTTCTAGATCTATCCCGGTAGATCCTTATTCCTAGAATAAAAGCCACTTCTCCCGGATCTTTCTTGGAGAATTTTAATGAAAGCCAAGCTTTCAACGATTTTAGCATGGGAATGTCATTGCCAATAAGCAATACATCATCTACGTAAAGGACAATGAATGTCAGTGCGCACCCACTAACCTTCTTATATACACAAGGATTATCCTCGTTTTGAACGAAATCATATTCTTTTATGATCTCATCAAAATGTTGGTTCCAAGAACGCGATGCTTGCTTCATTCCATAAATGGATTGATTTAACTTGCAAGCCTTGTTTGCATATTTTGATACGAAAAAACCGTCAGGTTGTTGAATATAAACATCCTCCAAAAGGTTTCCATTAAGGAAAGCAGTTTCTGGCATATTTCATAATCGAAATATGCAGCAATAGCATGCAATATCCGAATGGATTTAATCATGGCAACAGGTGAAAAAGTCTCGTCGTAATCGACATCATGTCGTTGACGATACCCTTTCGCTACAAGCCTAGCTTTGTACGTTTGTATGTTGCCATCCATGTCCGTGAAGACCCATTTACAACCAATAGGCTTTACGCCTTCTGGTGCATCAACCAGTGTCCAAACTTGGTTGGTATACATGCAATCCATTTCGAACTTCATGGCTTCTTGCCATAAAGTGGAGTCGATACCTTGTATCGCTTCCTCATACGTAGTCGGCTCATTATCCTCAATAAGATTAATATCTACGTGAGGTGAGATCAGAAACCCATACCTCTCAGGTTATTTTCTGACTCTCCCAGATCTACGCGGTTTTTTGTGTATTAGAAGATTGTGGTACAGTTTCATCCCTGATGAACTGTTCATGTTCCGTTAAGGAATCGGTGCCAGGAATAGTATCACTTCGATTTTAATCGAGTTCTACTTTTCTCCCACTTACCACTGTATTTAGGAATTCTTTTTCGAGGAAAACCGCATGTAGAGCAACAAATACCTTGTTCTCTAATAGGTTGTAGAAGTAATATCATTTGGTTTCCCTAGGATAACCTACAAATAGGCACTTATCTGATTTGGGTTCTAGTTTGGTATCATCCAAACGTTTAACGTATGCCAGGCATCCCCAAATCTTCAGGAATGAGAAACCCGATTTCTTTCCTGTCCATATTTCATATGGAGTCTGTTGAACAGACTTTGACGGAACCTTATTCAAAATAAGTATTGCACTGTTCAATGCATATCCTCAGAAGGAAATTGGTAGCTCAGTGTGACTCATCATAGACCTTACCATGTCCAACAAAGTTCGGTTTCTCCGTTCGGACACACCGTTTAATTGAGGTATTCCGGGAGGAGTCCATTGTGAAAGAATACCATACTCTTTCAAGTAATCTAGAAACTCATTACTTAAGTATTCCCCACCACGGTCTAACCGTAATGTTTTAATACTTTTTCTGGTCTATTTTTCTACGTCGTGTCGAAACTCTTGAATTTCTCAAAGGTTTCCGACTTGTGTCTCATAAGATACACATAACCATAACGCGATGCATCATCCGTAAAGGTTACGAAGTATTCATATCCACATCTAGCCTTGCTAGACATGGGCCCACATACGTCACTATGAACAAGGGCTAACAATTCGGTGGCACGTGCACCTTTACTGCTAAAAGGTGTTTTACACATTTTACCTAATAAAATGGATTCGCAGACATCATATGAATTTGGATCAAATCCGTCTAAGTATCCACTCTTCGAAAGTGTGGATATACGTGTCTTGTTAATATGTCCCAGACGACAATGCCACATATAAGTTTCATCTTTGTTACTTAATTTAAGCCTTTTATTTGTTATGTTATATGTTTGAGATTGATTTATATTCAAAATATAAAGACCATTATTAACATCAGCACTACATATCTCAAAATAATTTTTATAAACAAAACACCTGGTGTTTCTGAATACAAAAGTATACCCATATTGGGTTAAACAAGATACATATATAATGTTTCTAGTCAAACTAGGTATTGTAGGCATTGCATTTTTGCATGTGAAACCCGATGAGGAGTCTTATTTGGAGACAACTACCTTTTAAGTTACGGAAACCGCGGGAAACGGACATCGGAAGGGAAGAGTCAAGAATTGACTCATTGACGGATTAAGTTCACTAGTTTGGCTTCAAGTAACTCGTTTGTTTTCTGTTTTAAAATTTATGCTCGGCCCGAGACACCTAAACCCGGCCCACGCACACCTAGTCCACATGAACTTAGCCTACACACCCCACCTAGCCCACACAAACTTAGCCCAAACATTTAACTAAATTAACATGCACCTAGCCAAGCCCACTCCCACCCACCAAGGCCCACACGCCCATCACCCTTAAAATACCCCCAAATTAAATAAATAAATATTAATTAAAACATTAACTAAATAAGATATTAATATAATTAATTAAATAATTAAATAAAATATTTACCAAACTTAAACTAAAATCATGCCTAATTTAAATAATTTGAATATATCATATACTAAAATTAAAAAGAAGATATGCCTAATTAAAATCAATCCTAACCAATTAAAACCAATCAAATATTTGACTTCCTAATCTAATAAGACATCTACCAATTTAAAATAGTTGACTTCCTAATTAAAATATTTTGTCCCCCCTCAATCTTGTGTATACCATTCTTAGGACTCCTAATTTGGAAACTAGATCTCTTCCTTGTGAGACAAGGGCAAACCCTAGCTCTCTTCTATATAAACATGCACTAACCTAGCCACCCCACCGCTCCACTCTCTCTAATACACGCCCAAGACATCAAGACACTCTCCATATCACACGTGAACTACAAGCCACAAACCCTAGGAGATACCAACCTCACGGCCAAGAACTAGAAGCAAAGACAAAGCTTTTCTCTTCATCTATTCTCCTTTGCCGTGAACACCACATCCACCATCCCCCCTCCATTGCCGAATTGCGACAGCCCTTACCACCACCAACACAGCCCCTAATCACCACCAAAATAACATCCAAAACAGCAGCCATATTCACGTGGAAAACAGCCAAAACAGCAGCTTTTTTCACGCCTAAACAGCAACCAGAACAGCGCATGCAGTGTGCGCACATACAACAGCCCTTTGCCGAGTTTTAGCCCTTCCAACAGCCCCTAAAATACCCTAAACCAGTGAGTAAAATACTGCACATCCAACCCTTAAAGAATCAAAAAAAAATCTGCACAAATAACCCCCCTAAACACGCATAACAGTCCACTAAAACAGAAGAACAAGACCTGAAACAGTGAGCAGAAAACACGTCAAAAACAGCAGCAAAACGAAGCCGAAACAGCGAAAAAAATAGTGGAACAGCGAGCCAAAACGCTAAGCTAGTGAACCGGAAGAATAAGGAGCTTTTATCCCTTCTGATCTCCGCGAAACGCGAGTCCGAGGACAACTAAAAAGGTTAGACCTGAGGGTATTTTCCACACTTACTTCTATTTAATTTATGGTCATTTATTTTGATTATATTTTCTGTATTTGTGGCATTTGTTGTGTATATGATGTTTGTTGTGGATTTTGGATGAATGGAAGTTTCGTCTCTTGTGGTATATAGGATGGAAACCCATACGTAAATTCCGTAGCTGAATCCGAATGGACGGTAGTGCGGTCTGTACTTGGGCAATAATTCCACGTACCACTTGAGCAAACGGCACTTATTGATTTTATGTTATCTTGTTCATTTAATTATTTGTCGTTTAATTTTTCTGTCTTTTAATTTCCGCATATCATTTATTTATGTCATATGGAGATGATGCGCATGAGCTTAGTAAGTGCGATGAAAGGTCCCCTTAAAGGGGTTAAAATCCTTTACCACGGTGCTTCGCCGCGCCGGATGATGTATACTTCATTGATGAGAGATGTATTCAGTCGGGTATACGATATCCAATATCTTTTATTTGTTTATTTAATTTTTTTATGCATTATGTAATATGTGCGCATGGGCTTAACTAGGGTGGTTTTTAAGGTCCTCCATTCGAGGGAAAACGCCATAAGGCTACCTTTGCCATGATGTTTTGCCACGCTATTTATTACGCGATTTATCGCTGTTTTACAAAATCCTTTTTATGCATCTTTATTTATTGCATCTTATTATGTGATATGTGCGCATGGGCTTAACTAGGGTGGTTTTAAGGTCCTCCATTCGAGGGAAAATGCCATAAGGCTACCTTTGCCATGATGTTTTGCCGCGCTATTTATTACTCGATTTATCGCTGTTTTACAAAATCCTTTTTATACATCTTTATTTATTGCACTTGATTATGTAATATGTGCACATGGGCTTAACTAGGGTGGTTTTAAGGTCATCCATTCGAGGGAAAACGCCATAAGGCTACCTTTGCCATGATGTTTTGCCGCGCTATTTATTACGTGATTTATCGCTGTTTTACAAAATCCTTTTTATACATCTTTATTTATTGCACTTGATTATGTAATATGTACGCATGGGCTTAACTAGGGTGGTTTTTAAGGTCCTCCATTCGAGGGAAAACGCCATAAGGCTACCTTTGCCATGATGTTTTGCCACGCTATTTATTACGCGATTTATTGCTGTTTTACAAAATCCTTTTTATGCATCTTTATTTATTGCATCTTATTATGTGATATGTGCGCATGGGCTTAACTAGGGTGGTTTTAAGGTCCTCCATTCGAGGGAAAACGCCATAAGGCTACCTTTTCCATGATGTTCTGCTGCGCTGTTTACTACGCGATTAATCGCTGTTTTTACAAAATCCTTTTTATGCATCTTTATTTATCGCACTTCATTATGTGATATGTGCGCATGGACTTAACTAGGGTGGTTTTAAGGTCCTCCATTCGAGGGAAAACTCCATAAGGCTACCTTTGCCACGATGTTTTGCCGCGCTGTTTATTACGCGATTAATCGCTTTTTTTGCAAAATGTCATTTTAACCATGCACCTTATTTCTTTTTGTTGCGCAACGTTGGTCATGTTTTCTTTTCCATATCATTCATCTATATAACATCTCATTGCATAATCTTGTATCACATATAACATGCTTAATGGAAAATTGGTAGTAATTATATGGATATAGACGCATGTTGCATTTCTCTCCTTCTTTGCATTTCTCTTCTTCTCGATATCCCTTTCTTTCACTCATGTTAGTTGCATTCTTTGGCATCATTATGGAATGTTCCTCTTTAATGTAAAATTGCATCTTTGATTGTTCATCTTTGGCATACTTTCTTTCTTCATCTTCTCAAGTTATGTGTTTGTATTGATTTTGTTTATCATGCGGTTATTTTGACCATATTTTATATGCTTCTTTACATAGTGCGCCTATAACATTATTTGTCGTCATTTTGATTTCCTTTATATTACATGCAAATATTACCATGACGAAATTATGGGGTCATTACAGCAAGCATGACAGATTGAGTAGTTGAGTTGTCATCGCTCTGAGTCTTCCAAAGCTCAAGCTCAAGCGGCTGCTCAATTTCGGGCTCAGGCCTGATAAGTCTCTCTATTGTATAGAGCATCTTCTCAGCCCCCAGGACAATCCTGAGGTTCATATCCCAGTCAGGAAAGTTCACACCATTAAAGACATTTTTGCCCATAATAAAGTCCCTAACGTTGATCTTTTCGGCCATCTTAATTACAATAGTCTAACTATTCAATTAATGATTTGGGTACAGTCCAACTGTTACAAGAAAAATAATAAAATATTAGTCCAACTAATATAATTATATAAAATGATGAAAATAATTTGAATGCGCGTATTTGGCAAGTATTTGAACGAAATTACAAATTCAATACTGGCTTCCCATTAATTTTCGGCGAGCCTCTTACCCTCTGTCGAGTACTCGGGAAACCTAGTTTCCTAGTGAGCTAGGATCTCGTTAAATAACACACAACCTTGACTTTGGCCAACAAGCTGTATGATATTTAACTAGGTAGATCTCTAAGATCAATTGGATCTCATCCAATTCCTAGATCTGGTAGGTGGACCTCCAACTCTGAAACATATATACAATATATATGTCAATATATCCAATATATTTCCTAACATTTTCCTCTGAATCAACTAAGCCTTGGATTTGGCTCAACAAGCTTAATGATTCCAGTTAAGCGGGACCCATTGACAGTGGGAAAGCTTCGTAATCCACGTCGATGAACTAGAAGTGACCTTGACTTTGGCCAACAAGTCACGACCGCCCAAGACATACGATATTGGACAAAGCTTTCGTAGTTCAAACACATTCGCGATGGACATTGATCTTGACTTTGGCCAACAAACTAATGCCAATCTTGGATCTTGAGAGAGAACCACTCAATGGAAGGAAATCATTTAATATTGTATTGAGGGTTTTTCGCGTAAATTGGCAACCAATTTATTATCTTTGATTAGGTCTCATCATACACCCTTAAGCATGCATTTTAAAAGCATAATAAGGCGCGAAATAAATAATAATGATATGCGGATGGATATTTAACAAATTATTCCTAGAACAAATCTCTCCCTTTCTCTCTCCCACTAGCCCTATTCTAACTTCTACCCAATTACATAATACAATAAAGAAACCTCATTAACATTGAGGGGAATTGGTAAGAAGAGAAATACAAAGAGTCAAGAGATAAAAGGTTGGACACGCAGGTCCAATTTAATAAATTCTAAATTTATTACAACAATTTCCAAAATTACCCTCACCCTTCTAATATCCATCCGATATACATTATTCATACAATACATCCATGTATTCACACAAAGCATGTTATTCAATCAATCTAATCCAATTAATTAATCTTTGAATTAATGATCATCCAATGTTCAAACAACGATTTCATTTGCGCGAGTCCAACTCGTTTGAGAATAAGTACTCAAAGTGCATATTCTTGAATTATATCGAACTACAATTTTAAATCCAATTTAATTTGTATTCAATACTAATTCTAATTTAATTCCAAATTAAATAATTACACTTATTTATGTGCCTTTTAGACTTAGATTCTAAATCCAATCTAAATGGGTCTCAAAGGCCCAATTAACTTCCAATGTCAATTTAATTAAAGTCCAATGGGTTTTTAATTAATTCTTAAGGCATGGGCTTTGGCCAATATGGATCAAACCCAAATGCCAAGGCCCAATTTAGGAATCACCCTATTTGCCAAAGATTAATTTAGGCCCATTAGGCCCAATTAAATTATTTAAAGGCCCAATTATTATATTTGAATTTTATGAAATGATTTTAGGCCCAATTTGGATCCAATCCAATTGTCTTAAACCAATCTTGGCCCAACCAAGCTCATTAAGCCCAAATACAACAATATTAGCCCAATTCAAAATTAAAGACTAATTTTAATTAATACAAAATTCCAAATTTCACATTAATTTTAATTAAAGTGTAATAACCATAATTAATTAGTTAAATGAATATTTCCAAAACATCATTTAAACTAATTAATCATGCTTTAATTTAACCAACTCATGTCCAACACAAATTGAAGCAAAATCAATCTATACATGCTTCTTATAGTCACGACAATATGGCACAAAATTTCAATCAATTTGATTTCAATCAAATTAAATCAACAATCAATTTATCTTATGCTTTAAACACATCCAATGGTCTAAAATCAAAAAATCATCATGATACACTATGGTCATAGTTTCGACCAAGACTAGGAATTTAGGGAACAATTTATCCAATTCATTTTCTCAATTCCTAAGATGCATAAATCTAATTCATCATCATCCAAGCTCAACCAAACGACCAATTTGAAGAAATCATGCTCAAAACATAAAAATCCCAAATTAAATTATATAAACCCTAAACTCATTTCATGCTTAGAAAATGCTCTTGATACCATTGTTGGGTTCCTAGAATATGTCAAGGATCTTCTAAGTCATGATTTCATGTGAATACTAAAAGAAGTTGCGGAAATAACTTACATTGATCGGTTTCGTTGGATGTTGAAAGTTCAAAACGTTTGATGAAGAAGAAGAGCTCCAAGCCTTTTCTTTGTGTTCCAAACTCATAGATTGGTTTCCCTAACACCTTGAACGACTCCTTGAATGTGCTAGCAAGAAGAAAATTTGCAACAAATTTTAAAAGGGAAGAAGAGATGCAATCGCCACTTGAGGGGAAAAGAGAGAGCTTTTGATGTTTTGTGTATATGATTTTCCAAAAGTCAATTACCAAATACCAAAATCAAATCTTGGTATATGTCATTCAAATGATAAAATGTGTTTTACAAGTTATCAATCAAATCACCACCAACTTCTATCACCAAAAAGTAAATAAAGTTGACTAATGATTTGAGTTGGTGGGCCCCACTTTAAAATTCAAAATTCGAGTGGGTCTGCTTAACACACTTCGGGCTCGGATTCGTTTAATTCCGAATTAACGAATTTTCTGTTGCGACGTAATTAAATCTAATTTAATTAAATAATTAAAGTCGCTTACGAATTAATTCTAAACTAATTCGTTCGCCCGAATTAAAATCCAATTTTAATTCCGCGTTGAAATCTAATTTCAATTAATATATCAAATATATTATTTAATCGATTAATTCCAAATTAATCTTTCTCTCTCTTCTAATCGAATTTTATCCCAGATAAATTCTTGCCGTAATTAATCCCAGATTAATTTTCTCTCTTATAATTAATCCTAGATTAATTCTGTTCGAGTCAAACCTCATCGGTGAATCTTTGGGAAGTGACCCATGATATTCCTGGATATGTTGGCAGTAAATTCGGTCGTCGGACTATCCGAACACATGCGTACCCCGTACCACGTTCTTACCGATTTACAAGACATGGTTGGCTTCTAGCAAAACACCATGCCTACCCAATTCTCCAGAAATATTCTTTTAAGGAATACAAAATCTATACCATGCGTAATATTCTAAGTATTGCGTATTACGATCTAGCATCGGATGTCACAAGCTAGGCATAGGGCTGGAATTGTGTATGCCCCGTACGAAGCATATATCGGATCACTAGCATCTAGTCTCTATACTCGGATAATCATGACATTGTCATATTATCCCGATAGTTGTAACATATTAGAGTACCAGTTCTGTATCCCTGCGTGATCATTATCTCCATATGACTGAAGTGATACTTCCATCTTGACATCACACCCAATACACTACGATTCTCAATAAACCCAGAAGAGGCATACACAGAACCTGTTAAAGTCCCGGACGACCAAAACCAAAGCGTACTGATTGTCACATGTATTAGCGATGCAAGTCTCAGGTGAAGACCAAATACACCTACCGTGATTCAGACTCCCATAGACACATAGTCATACTACCAATGGGATTCCGAGGGGTCTATCCAAAGCGAAGCTGTTTCCGTACCATCAACAAACAGATCCCCATATTACACTTGAATGAATATCCAATACCCAAATATATGAGAACTATGCCGTTACGCTTCCATAACGCGCACAAGTGTAATACTAGCCTATTTCCCATTATCGATGTCCAGTCTCGATAATACTACGACTATAGATATTTAATGATTAAACCATTTGTGGATTGATACTGTCTCATATCTTATTAATCCGGAACTAATCATAAGGACTTTTGTCATTTATATATTTAAGTAATCTAATTACAAAATGATAAAATAGCAATTTCCTTTGTCACATAGTTAATTTGTACAAAAACCACAATGTCTTTTACAAATAGTGATGCTATAGGTCACAATTATCCAACAATCTCCCACTTGGCCTATAACTAATCACTCAAGTACCTAACACCTGAACTATGTATATGGCGCTCAAACGTTTGCTAAGAAATAGCCTTTATCAGCGGGTATGCAATGTTGTCATCTGATGTGACCTTCTCGATCTTCACATCACCGCAATGTATGATCTCACGAATCAGATAGAAACGTCGAAGTACATGCTTCGATCGTTGATGAGATCGCAGTTCCTTAGCCTGTGCTATAGCCCCGTTATTGTCACAATACAAAGGAACGGGCTCAGCTGCTAACGGAACTACTCCTAATCCAATTAGGAATTTACGGATCTAAACTGCCTCTTTTACTGCCTCAGCTGCAGCGATATACTCTACTTCAGTTGTTGAATCGGCAACAGTCTCTTGCTGGGAAGATTTCTAGCTCATTGCTTCATTGTTCAAACAAAATATGTACCCGGATTGTGACTTACAGTCGTCTTTATCGGTTTGGAAACTTGCATCGGTAAACCCAGTTACCTCAATTTCTCCATCTCCATAGATTAAGAAAGCATCATTAGTTCGTCTAAGATACTTAAGGATGTTCTTAACCGCAACCCAGTGACCATCACCTGGATCGGCCTGATAGCGATTACACATGCTCAAAACGTACGAGACAACAAGTCGCGTATATATCATGGCATACATGATCGATCCGATTGCATAAGTGAACGGGATCCGACTCATATTGTCTCTCTCATCTTGAGTTTTAGGACACATGTCCTTAGATAGAGAGACGCCATGTGACACTGGCAACAGTCCCATTTTAGACTGATCCATGTTGAATCTCTTCAACACTTTGTCGATATACGAGCTCTGGGAGAGTCCAAGCAGCTTTCTAGATCTATCCCGGTAGATCCTTATTCCTAGAATAAAAGCCTCTTCTCCCAGATATTTCATGGAGAACTTTAATGAAAGCCAAGCTTTCACAGATTGTAGCATGGGAATGTCATTGCCAACAAGTAATACATCATCTAAGTAAAGGACAATGAATGTTAGTGCGCTCCCACTAACCTTGTTATATACACAAGGATCATCCTCGTTTTGAACGAAATCTTATTCTTTTATGATCTCATCAAAATGTTGGTTCCAAGAACCTGATGCTTGCTTCAATCCATAAATGGATCGATTTAACTTGCAAACTTATTTGAATTTTTTGATATGATAAAATCGTCAGGCTGTTGCATATAAACATCCTCCAAAAGGTTTCCGTTAAGGAAAGCGGTTTTGATTTCCATCTACCATATTTCATAATAGAAATATGCAGCAATAGCAAGCATTATCTGAATGGATTTAATCATGGAAAATGGTGAAAAAGTTTCATCGTAATCGACACCATGTTGTTGACGATACCCTTTCGCTACAAGCCTAGCTTTGTATGTTTGTATGTTTCCATCCTTGTCCGTCTTCGTCTTGAAGACCCATTTACAACCAATAGGCTTTACGCCTTCTGGTGTATCAACCAGTGTCCAAACTTGGTTGGTATGCATGGAATCCATTTCAGACTTCATGGCTTATTGCCATCAAGCGGAGTCGATACCTTATATCGCTTCCTCATACATAGCCGGCTCATTATCCTCAATAAGATTAATATCTACGTGAGGTGAGATCAAAAACCCATACCTCTCAGGTTGTTTTCTGACTCTCTCTGATCTACGTGGTTCTTGTGTATTAGAAGATTGTGGTACAGTTTCATCCCTGATGAACTGTTCATGTTCCGTTAAGGAATCGGTGGCAGGAACAGTATCACTCTGATTTTCATTGAGTTCTACTTTCCTCCCACTTACCACTGTATTTAGGAATTTCTTTTCGAGAAAAACTGCATGTAGAGCAACAAATACCTTATTCTCTAGTGGGTTATAGAAGTAATATCCTTTGGTTTCCCTAGGATTACCTACAAATAGACACTTATCCGATTTGGGTTCTAGTTTGGTACCATCCAAATGTTTAACGTATGCCCAGCATCCCCAAGAGCTTGGAATCAATCTCAAAGCTTGGAGCTTGGACATTAACATTCAAAGGAAGCTTGGAGCATTTCAAAGGGAGCAAAGTTTTTGTTCTACACACATTCTACAAACCGATCAAAGTGAGTATATTTCCGATATTCTCCTTTACGTATTCACATTATTTTATGCTTGGATTGATCTTGGGATGACTTTAGAAACCCAACATGTTTGTGTAACGAGAGATCATCCCCTTGCATCCAAGAGACTTAGATTACTTAAGGTTGATCTTTCCCCTAAGGCCCTTCTTTATTAGATTGACTAGGGGTCGGGTTACGTCCCGCCGAGGCCCTATTGCCTTGTGATAGCCATATGAGGGGAGCTTTCCCTCGTGGCCTATGTTCTGTTTTGCAAGTCTTTACATAATATTTCCTTCTGATATTACAGCATGTTGAAGGCATGCATCAGCCCAAGGTGGCACGAGATGAGCTTCTTCAAGCGGAGAAGCCATTGAATGGACTGACCAGAGTTATTTCAGATCAACTTCTTTAGTCCGAGAACGCTTAGTGGATGAGATGACCTAGTTATAAATCAGAAGTAGAGGTGTTAGATCAGGGTTATGAACCTGATGTGGATTTTCACAAGAATTAGCTTTGAAGCTTAGAGTTGTAGTACCCGTTATGAGGTAGGGAAGACTTGAGATTCTGGACTTGGTCAAGATTGAGCATCAACACGAGAAGGATCAATTAACCACCTCGTTGATACCGAGAACTATGAGACATATTTTGATGGTGGTATTAGCCCAGAGGAACTCTGTGTTAGTCTCTAAGACATTCCACAAGTTCCTAATTATGATTTTATGTGTGAAATAAACAAGTAAAGTGGCGGAATCACTTACATTTTATATGGAGAAATCTCAAAAATTTCTTTTGGATGAAGTTACAAGCTTGTTGTTTGTGTTGTTTTTTCCTTGGGTGAGTTTCTCTATCACCTCAAATGACTCCTCCAAGTGCTAGCTTTCTTGAAATTTTGAAGCAAAAATTTCACCATTAATGGAGAGAAGTTTCGGCAAGCCGAAGGGGGAAGAAGAGAGTGTGTTGTGTTTCCAAAACTTGGTAGTTGTGTGATTAAAGGAATGCATTAATAAAATCCAACTACGTCCATCAAGTTTTGACATTTGATGTAAGTCATGTGGTCCCACCACATTTTAAATTCAAAATTTGAGTTGGCTTCTCCAACACACAACTAAGTCACGGGCAATTTTATCGGGTTCGTTTAATTCCGATTATACGAATTTGCCGTCGCGTCATAATTAAATCCAATTTAATTAAATAATTATGTCTCGCAAAATTATTACGATAGTCGCTTTCGAATTAATTCTAAATTAATTCGTTCACCCGAATTAAAATCCAATTTTAATTTCGTATTGAAATCCGATTTCAATTAATATATCCGATATATTATTTTAGCACCAAATAAATAAATTAAATAAATAAATCCAATTTAACTATTAAATTTATTTTATCGATTAATTCTAAATTAATCGTGTTCTCTCTTATATACGAATCTAATCCCAAATTAATTCTTGCCGCAATTAATCCCAGATTAATTTTCTCTCTAATAATTAATCCCAGATTAATTTTATTTGATTCAAATGTCATTGGTGAATCTTTGGGAAGCGACCCAAGAGATTCCTGGATATGTTGGCAGTAAATACAGTTATCGGACTATCCGAACACGTGCGTACCCCATACCACATTCTCACCGATTTACAAGACATGGTTGGCTTCTAGCAAAGCACCGTGCCTACCCAATTCTCCAAAAATATTCACCGAGGAATATCATTTGTATCAGGCATAGTAATACTAATATAATGTAATGCGTAATACGATCCGGTATCGGATGTCACATGCTAAGCCTAGGGCTGGCTCTGTATATGCCATGTCGGAAGCATATATCGGATCCCGAGTAACTAATCTCTGTAATCAGTAAGTCATGACCTAGTCATACTATCCCGATAGCTGCAGCTTTTAAGAATACTAGTTTCGTACCTTGTGTGACCATCATCTCCATATGACTGAAGTGATACTCTCATCTTGACATCACATCCAATACACTACGATTCTCAGTAAACCCAATACAAGCTTACATAGAACTTGTTAAAGTTCCGGACGACCAATACTAAAGTAAACTGATTGTCCCAAGTAATAGCGATGTAAGTCTCAGGTTAAAGATCACATACACCTACCCTGATTCAGATTCCCATATACACATAGTCATACTACCAATGTGATTTCAAGTGGGTCTATCCAGAGCGAACTATTCCCGATCCAACGGCTAACAGAACCTCTTATTACACTTACATAAGTATCAAATACCTAAATATATGAGAATTATGTCGTTAAGCTTCCATAACGCGCACAAGTGTAATACTAGTCTATTCTGCATTATCAATGTCCAGTCTCGATAATACTTCGACTATGGATATTTAATGATTAAACCGTTCGTGGATTAATATTGTCTCATATCTTATTAATCTGATTTAATCATATGGACTTTTATCATTAAAATATATCCAAGTAATCCAATTACAATAATGATAAAATAGCAATTTCCTTTTGTCACATAGTTAATTTGTACAAAAACACAATGTTCTTTACAAATAGTGATGTTGTGGGTCATAATTGTCCAACACTCTGAAGCCTGAAGAGGGGTATAGTGGGTTTTTGGCACTTAACAGATAAAAGTCCAAGGTCCTTGTGAGGATGAGATGTCAGATAGATGGGCCCGAGCCCGAGGTACAAAAAGGCAATCTGAGGGCAGACCCGTTGAAGAGGATATGTTGGGACCCGACCTGATAAGAAAGTATCAGACACGACATCTGTGAAGACCAACCCAATCTGATAAGGTAGCTAGGTCAGAATCGGCCTTGGAAAGAATACCAACATCAGACTCTGAGAGCAGACCCATGGTCAGACACTCAATTTCAGACTTTGGAAGCAGACTTAGTTTCAGACTCTTAGAGCAGCCTCGGCATCGGACTCTGCATTCAGAGCCTCATATCAGCCTCTCAAATCATAACTGATTCGGAAAACCAGGCCCGGTACAGTAGAGAGGGAGATGATCTAGCACCAATCACCTCGGCATACCGACCGAGGGACCGAGGTGGGGTTTTGCAATATCTTGTGTTACATATGAATGACATAAGCTGTAAAACAAAGTTTGAACTCCCAAAAGGTTGATACGATGGGGCAGTTCAGAGGCTTATCCCCTGACACACGGAACCGTGTGAGTGGTTGAAATATATGCTGTCACATGGGCAGAACGTTTGGCAGTGGGAAAATAGGTGTGAATGATGACTTTCAGATGGTAGAGGAAGGTTGTGTCAGATGGCCAAAGCTACTGTTTGCAAAATAGTTGGGGAAAATGAGTGTTGGCGATAATGACAGGCTGACGTCATGAGTTGATGTAAGAGTGGATTTTAGGCGCACTATATAGAGGGGTTGAAGATTCAGTTTGGGGGTTGGGTAATTCATTTAGCTGTCAATTTCTACAATTTACCATTTGTAAAAGCTCTAAAAAGTTTAGTATTAGAGAAAGATAGAGCATGTCGGCCTGACCCGAGGTGATAATAAAAATTTCATTCCTTTGCATCCGTGGACGTAGATTTGAGTCACTCTCCACCGAACCACGTTAAATTTTTTGTGTTTTTTGTGTTTTCTTGTTTGTTTGTCAAGTTTATTTTGGTTCACAACAAACCAAATAAATTCACTGCTTGAGGGAGGTTTGTTCGAGGAGTTAATTTTTCCAAATCACCCATGGAACGAAAAACAGTCGTCAAGAGATATAGATGCATATAGTGGCATTTTCAGCAACTGACACTACCATCCCAAATGTTCCAAGATATTTCAGGCTTTTTGTTTGAATATGAACATATCAAACAAAAGAACCTCATTAAAGGGCTCAAATAGTAGCCCGATTGAAACCCAGATCAGTAGGATTAGAGTAGAAATTGAGGGAGATAAAACTTGCCATTTCTTGCAATGTTCTCCTACAGGACCACACAACCCCAACCCTTCATCATAACAATGGCCTTATATTTATATTTATAGAATGCGACTTAGAACTGGAGCCCCAGTAGACACGTATCACTACTTCTCAATATCTTCACTACTGTCAAGGTACTAGTCCACCACTAGGCTATGAACCCAGTGGCGCTTAGTAGCACATAAAACGGCAGTTGCCATTTTTTGCATCATATATTAACAAAAATTTATTAAAAAATCTAATTCCAATAAGTTATTATTTATAAACTCAAATTCTTAAATTATCTAATATTTAATCCTATATTTTTAAATTTTATTCTAGATTAATTCCTTTTGACTAATTTAATATTTGACCAAATTTTATTTTCCTTTTTTTTCTTTATGTGCAAAATTAATGCCTAATTATACGGGTTGAGCACATCATAGTTTACCTTTTCATCAATTTAAAATAGAAACTTAATTATACAATTTGCTCACTTCTTTCAAAAAGAGTCACAACTAAGCTTAACAAAGTATGATAATCATCATGTTCTGAAGCCAACAAATTTTTTTCAATAAGATTTTGACGCAATCGAAAGACAATTCCCTTTTACATCCCATACATCTTTTATGGGAGATGAATGAACCCTATATAAATAATTTTTTTCTCTTTTCTCCAAAGAATGGATAAACCTATTCAAAGTTGCTTTCGGCTTTTTCTTGAAATATCAATTTTATTCTCAAAATCTATCTTCGTTCTCTAATTTCATCATTGGATCCTAAAAATTTATAGCCATTCAATATTTAAATATTCTGACAAATTAAGAAATCATTCACATTCGACTATAATAGAATTGAGTAATCTAATTGCTCAAAGGCATTAAACTATAGCATATTAAAAACTTAAAAATATAACTGACATTTTAGTCTAATTAAAGAGGGACAATATTGAGACTAAGCTTCAGTTGAGAAGAAAATATATTCACAGCTAACAAACAAATACACATTTTCGTATACTGTCAGAAACAAAATCAGTAATTGAGAATCTAAAAGTAAAATAATAATATTTCCTTACATTAATACGTGGTGCATTGAGGAGGCCGGAAAACATGCAACTTTTTAAATTTTAAAACATTAAAAAACTAATGATGTCACATCCCAGTGTATCCAGGATATGACTAGCAGGAGACAATATCATCATCTCCATAAGCCTCTAACATTAACATACATGACATAACATAATTTGTGAATGACTTGTCTAATCATGAATGAACATGTTCATGCAATTCTCATAACCTGTCCCAAAACATGACAATCTCTGAAAACATGCATAACTGACATATATTACACATGAGTTACTTAAGGTAACTCTACATAACATGAACCATGTACAAGATATCATTCAGTCTCATGGCATATCACAATAAAAAATACATAAAAATATACCTATGACATTTGCTCCTAAGACTATAGCTGGTATCCATCCTTTCCAAGCTGGTCAAGCTGATGATGATAGCCTTCACCAAAAGGTCGCTATCAACAAGTCCTGCAACCAAAAACTGAGTGTTTTTTTTTTTTAGGGGGGGGGGGGGGGGATAAGTCGTGGGAATGACTTACTGAGTAAATGTTGAAAATAAAATAGGAAACATCATAACTTGTAAAATTGCTAGCATTCTTAATAAATCATATTCTTGAAAACATGAATATATGAACATAAAGCTTAAATACAAAGCATAGTCATGAAAAATTCATATAACATGTACTTGTAATAATTTTCATGAAAACGTATCAGTATCGTAGTCTAGAGGCGTGAAACCTACTTAGCAGGAACCTAACACCACGTAAGCAGGGGACCATGAACATGAATAAGCCTAAGAGGGTTTTCAGAACCATTAGGCAACGTGAGTATACTCGAGTGGCTAAACATGAGGAGATGATACTCTATCGTCATTTGAAAATAAATTAATGTTTGTGTAAATAAAATGGTAAATCAATCTACATCATGTAACATAAAGTTATAAATCATAATCATGAAACATATCAAACATATAAGCAAAACTTGGAAACATATAATAACTGTCATGATTCTTGAGATATATCATGTACTTGGGTTACTTAACATGAAAGCATAGTAAATTGAAAACATGCTCATGTAAGTTCAAAATTCAACATTCAAGTAAACATAAGTTTAGTTATAAAATACTTGAAGTTTGAACAAGTAAACCCGACGACTACTACCCAGTAATCCTGATGACTACTATATTATAGATGGTGTAATACATAATATAAATCATGTTTGAGCATGTATGTGTTTACGAAATTACTTTTCGGACATTCGATAAATTCCTCGTTGTTCCGATACAGAATTAATTCTAAGAGCCAATCCACACAACCCTTAGTATTTGAGTCATAACTTTTTCATATGATCTCTGATTCTTATGTATTTTATATCATCAGAAAGCTAAGACCGAGACCTGCAACTTTCGTGTTGGATATTTTTCTACATTCGAATCCGAAGTAAGTAAATAATCATAATATCTATGGCTGCTATAGTAAATTCGAGAATGGCCTAGATTGGGTGATGTGGCACAATCCTAGCCACCCATTTCATCACAAAAATCAGCCAATTATCTAATATAAAAAAAAGACATTATTCACTCTCTTCCTCACCCAAAAAACTTGGAGAGCAATAGTGGAACTTTCTCATGCTAATTTCTTCTCTAATCAATCATTTTTTAAGTCATTTTTTGGTCCTTTCAAGCTTCATTGCAAGCATGGTAAGCTTCTTTCCCTCATTATTCTTCTCATTTTTAGTTTTGAGCAAAAAAAATAAAACCCAAATTCGCACCTTGCATACCCTAGAGTTTGAATTTGTTTAATTAGCATTGAGAGCATGGATAGTATGTATTTTTGAAGGTGTTATGATGATATTACCATGGGATGAAGTTTTGTGTGTATGAATGTGATGTGGGATTGTATTTTGTGATTTGGTGGTACAAGAATAAATGGTTTGTGTTTGGATTGTTGATATGAAATGGTTTATGTTAAGTTGAATTGAAGATTATAAGGTAGTGTTGAAATTACTTGGGCATTGTCATGGAAGAAATTGATGAATGGCCCTGAAATTGGACTAGCTGCGACGCTCAGCACCTAGCATCGCGACGCGTATCAAGAATAGACTTTTTACCTCGGGTCTGATTGTGTGGGCGTCGCGCCACTCAGCATATGGTGTCGTGATACGGAGCAAGAAGAAGTTATCTGCCTCAGGTCTGAATCATATGGGCATCGCGATGTGTAGTCTTTGTCATCCTGACGCGTATCAGGAAATTGCTCTTTGCATCGGTCAGCTTGTTAAGACATCGCGACGCACCAGACCCGATGTTGCGACAACGGAAACAGTTTAATTCCATGTTCATCTTAGGAAGTTAGAAGACACCCTAAAGTTTCCATATACTGTACGCATGTGCATTCACCCATCAATGATCATGATAAACTTCTCAGTTAAATATGCTAACCATACTCGGAAATAGGTCGGATTGGATTTTCTATAAGAATCTCTTCAGTCGCATCCAGGATCATTGGCAATAGTTGCTAATCTATGAGTGGACCTTTTTTCTCAAATTGATTTCTACTTATATGTTTTTGAATTGAGATTTAAATTTCAAGCACATAAAGCGTTAACCAAGTTTATTTCCAGTTGTTTTATAAATAAGAATGTTTTGAGAAATGTTTTAGAAAGTGATGATTTTTAAAAGCATGATTCTTGTGATTTTTGGAGGCATGAGGGAAAACCCACCTCAATTATAACTTGGTATAGATCTTGGAATGGACGAATCTAGAACATGTGCATATGTAGAGTAGGACTAGAGGGATGGCGATACGTAACGCCCCTAGATCCTAGATTTTAGGGTTAGGGGGACGGCGAGACGTAACACCCTTAAACCATAGATTCAGAGTTGAGATGATAGCATTGATCCGCACATCTGGCTCTAGTTCAGTTGCTTGGGGACGGTGAGACGTAACGCCCCAAGACCACTAGTTTAGGTGTATGGGGGACGGTGAGACATAACGCCTTCATAGTCAGGTTTTTCAGAGACATATTTTTTAGAGACAGATTTTCAAAATTAAGATTTTCAAAGTTATGATTTTTAGAAATGATAAGTTTTATAAAAGAGTTTTCAAGAAAACTCAGTTTTACAGAATATATTAGAGTTTTACAAAAAGACAGATTTCCAGAAAAGCTTCATCGAAAGAGATTGGTTTTCAGATAAAAACGGAATTTAAGAAAAAATCAGTTTTCTCGAGATGGTTTCGAATTGAGAAAAATTGATTTTTCATCAAGTATTTCAGTTTTCTTTTTAAATCGTCCACTCACTAGGTCGTTCAAACGATCTAACCCCATCCCCCAATCCCAATTTCTCTGTTTTGCAGGTTTACCCGGAGGACGATCTCGAGAGGATGGATACTGATGGCAGTCACTAAGGTGTTTGGTCCACCAGATCAAGTCAGAGAGAGAGTTCAGTCAGAGTCACAGTAAATTCATGCATCATAGGTTAGTATGGTATCAATTATTATATTGAGTAAATGTGTCCATAAACAGAGTTGTAAACTGTATTGTTATTAAGTAAATAGTTATGAGCATTGAGTTGCATTCTATGTTATTAAGATTGGGCAATGGTCCCTATGCATGTGTTTATATTTGAGATGAGTTAATAGCATTGATCATATTCAGAAAATCAGAGGCTCGGGGGAATAGGTCAGCCTATTCCCTGCATGTAGCATCTACCTGAGAGGGATGTTAGAATTATAACATTCTCTCAAAAGCTGGTGTCAAGTCATACTGTGCGTATCGTCGTATGGAATTGGGTGGAATATCCTGTGAGAATCTTCAAAGTATTTGTTCATAATATGGTTAGTACACATGAGTATTTATGATCCTAAATATGCGCATGAATGATGCATGTGCCTATGCTAGCAAGGAAGTTTAAGGCGTTATCTAGCATTCTAAGGCGTGTCCTAGAGCAAACTGAGACAGATCCTGAAATTGGTAATGCGTTGCGATGCCAATTGAAGCAGCTCGCGTTGAAAAGCATCATTTTTTAAGTCGCGACATGCTCAAGGTAAATTTTGAGACAGAATGTCACATTTGATGTTGCATCGCGATGCAAGTCCATATGTGTCTCGACACGAGCCTGTTTTTAGTTCTAATCATAATTTCATCACACTAAAACAATAAAGAAAAACCCATAGCCCTCACTTATAACAATACCAAATCTCCACATTATCATCATATTTCTCAACATACAACATGACTTCTTACTCCCATAGTTGTGTCATCTTCCAATTTAATACCCTTAGATTCATGACAATAACCCACAAAACTTGACTTCTTAACCAAACTTACATGTACATAAATAATGATAATAAACATCAATATAGACATAATCAACACTAAAAAGATAGAATCAACACTATCATCTCCCTGAAAAGTTTCTAGACAGTTGATACATTAAATCAAACGTGCGATCGCGCGCTGAATTTTATTTTCGCCTATTTTTGAGATGATGGAATCCGATTTGTCCCAATTTTTTCCTATAGACTCGAAAAAGAATAAAATAACCCATTTAATTATTTACAAATACACCCATGTTCCATATCCGCTGATTTGACCAATTTCCGCAGTATAGAACACTGGTCCAACTCTAAGGGATCCGAATCTGCCCCAACTGGGTTAAGGAGAAGCTTAAGGAAATTAGACACTTTTTCTTTTTAACATCTGAGATCCAAACAATTAAATATTTATGGGTGTCTTAACATTTAATGCTCTAAAACCAACTAATTTGATAGTCATTGACTCAAAGCACGATACAGGGATTGAGGATGTATTATCCAAAAAATATATATATAAATAAACTACCATTGCCAAAAAGGTGTGAACTCAAATATAACTTTAGAACAAAAATATTACAATTTTTTCAACAAGATTTAAGAATATTATGGGCACAATGAATTGATTAATACTTTGTCTCATGTGTATAGGGAAGATGGGTAAAAAGAATATGAGGATTTGATTATTTGATCGTTTATAAAGAAAGAAAATAAATATTAACTTGGATAATAATTTGTCTTTTAAATTTTCACTTAAATTACTGAGACTAATAATAACCTGATTTGGGTGTGATGAATATTAAAAAATATACATTTAATAAAAGTGAAATTAATCATTTTACAATTGTAATTTCATTAATCCTCTTAACTTAGCTCAATTGTAAAATAATAATTAATTTTATGTTTTATATATTTTTATTGTAATTTCTTGTGTAGGTAAAATATTATTTTGGATGCTCAACTGGAAAATGGATATGAAATCTGAATTTCAGGACCCAGAAACTCAAAAGAGCGTGATAGCTAGATTCAAATCAGATTTGAAAAACATTCATCATATTTAGATTGACAGTAAAATGAGCTTATAATTTTTAACATATGTTGGACACAATCAGATCTTCTAAGATTTCTTGACAAATGGGGACCCATGTGTAAAAATACAATTTCTCACATCTCTAGATCACCTCACTTTTGACATTTTTTGGATTATCAAAATAAAAAATATAGAAACAAGGCTCGTGACATGGTGATGTGATGCAAGAGGTGGATGGTCCCATGAATTTGCAAATTGCACAAAAGTCCGAAGCAAGTAAAGACCTGACAAGCAATTATTAATTTCAACCAAAAAGAAGAGGACTCAACTTGTGACTTTGTGATGCAATTTGTAAAATAAGATGTGAGCATCTATTGCTATAAATAAAGGTGCTAGTCTCTCTTATTTCCTCAACTTCTTTCATTTTTCTCTCATTGAGAATTTGTGAACGGTCATAATTTTGTGTATTTTATTTTTCAATCTTTGTTTAATTTCTTTTATTCATTATTAAAATTATGTGTTTTTATTCAAATCATGATTTGATAATTTGCATCCCGCATGAGTAGATGGTGAAGCTCTTGGTATGAAAATATATGTAATTTTTATTTATATTATAAATATAAATTTTGATTATTTCCCAAATAAAATTTAAACTTTTTCCAATTTATTTAGGACTCTTGACTAGTTGTGGGCAATCCCTGATTGACACAGATAATACATGAATCTCATACATGCGAGAGACTTGACTATTAAAAATTTGGATTAATTATATACAATACGGTTCTACATATGTTGGCATAATTTAGTACATTGATATGGACTAATTATATATAAGAGAGATTACATGTGTTGGCATAATTAACATGAAAATGAAGAAATAAGTTAATTGAGAGATAATTATAATTTATATTTTATAAAAAGTAAAAATTATTCTATATTTGAAATACCAAAAGTAAGCCATATAACCTCAGTATTTTATTTTATTATTACAATATCCAATTTAAAATTGCTCATTATTTCAGTCAATTCAGCGATTTTTTTTTATTATCCGAATTGTTATTTAATTTCACTAAATCTATTCTTTGTGGATCGATCCCGGACTCATCGAGTTATTTTATTATGTCGATATTCTTATACTTGTGAGTTAAAAACCACTATATAAGTGTGTCACATATATTATCTAAAAATCACATTTTTTTTTAGTTTTATATAAAATACATTAAAAATTAGTGAACTAATTCATTTGATCTTTATCTTGTCCTTCTGTCGTCTCTTGTTCCGTTCAAATTTTTGAAGATTTTCCAGAGATTTTTAAAATATATTCTATTTGCAGGCCTAATATGTCGGAAATGCTAGAAGGATGTTGATTTTAAGGTTTCTCTGAAGTTTATTTATTTTTAAGCATGGTTTTGTACTGGTACTTTTCGTTTTGGGGGTGTTTGTCTTTTGAGTGGTTTTGGTAGAGATGTAATTTTGTTTTATAGTATAAATAAACAAAATTACAATAAAAGATGTAATTTTGAGCCCACACTAAGCAGCATTCTTCAGAACCTCTGAAGTCTCTGATTGGATCAACCCTGCGAACTTGCAACGCCAGAACTCTGACTACTAATCTTCCTCCTTTAGAACTCTTAAGGCTTAGGAAATTGGGTTAAGGTTGTGTTTTTGTATTGATGGTTACCAAAGAACAATCTTACCAAAGCAAAGAAGACAATGGAATCAATGAAGTCTTCTAAGTTGATCGTCAAGAAGGAAGAAACAAAGTATATGGTGGCTCTTAAAATAGTATTTCTTCACCTGGGTAAAATGGCTAAGTGTTTGTTTAAATAGGTAGGGAAAATAGTTTTCCTTGTGCAAAACTGGCTTAAAATGCGTCCAAAATAATCCACTTATGCACGGGCATTCGCGCCCTTCAAACGCAAAGTTTCTGCCTCCGGACGGTAGAACGCGCAGACGAACACAACTCGAATGCACGTCACAGACTGATTTTGAGGTGTAATTTAAAGCGCTTGTAACTTTCTCGCCCCTCGGCCAAATCATGCTGATCTTATGTCAGTTGAAGCATTAAATATTCTTGAATATCCAAAAGAGTGAATGTCACTCTAGTATTTCCATCTGATTTTGTCCAAATACTTGTCCGATTGCTCCGAGATCTTCAACCCTCATTACAACTCAATTGAACTAGTTTCAGAGCTTGGAGGGTAGCATAGATATGCACCCCCAGTTCTAGTTTGTGGCTTGGGGGATGGCGATACGTAACGCCCCAATACCACCAGTTTCAGGGACAGTAGTGGCATGCTTTGGGGGACGGCAATACGTAACGACCCAAAGTCATGAATTTGCATTGTTGGCTCTAGTTAGGCATATGGGGGGACGGCGATACGTAACGCCCTCATACGTCAAATTTTTCAGATACATACCAGTATTTAGACATTATATTTTCAGAAAAAGAATTTTCAGAGAGCATATTTTAGAGACAGTTTTCTGAAAGTAGTTTTTCAGAAAGGTTAAGTCTTATAAAGAGATTTCAGAAGAAGTTTATAGAAAAGAGTTTTCATTTAAAGATATTTCTAGAATTTTGGTTTTATAACCAAAAAGCTTCTATATCAATTTTCAATTTTTCGTCTACTCACTTAGATCGTACGACGATCTAACTCCCCATTCCCAATTTCCATGTTTTACAAGTATTCTTGGAGGACAAGATCGGGAGGACGGATACTGCTGCAGTCACTATGGTTTGGAGCCCACCAGTCGAAGTCAAAGAGTAAAAGTTCAATTGGAGTCAGTCAGAGTCAAGTAAAAGTCATGTACTAGTACTTAAGTTATGTGTAGTCATTGTAAAAAAACAGGTTTCTTTATGTATAAAGTTGTTGGAGTTAAGTTTGTATGTTAAGTTGTAAGTTTGGGCCACGATCCCATATATACGACATAAATATCTAATTAAAGAAAACAGTAAATATTAGTTATCAGAGTCAGAGACTTATGGGGTTAGTATGGTCTATCCCTTGCTGGTAACATCTCCCGAATTGAGGATATTACAAAGATGGTATCAAAGCATGGTCTAGGGAGTCAATGACTGCAGTGGGCAGAGTGATGGGGTCTGGTATACGTAGTATGTCTGTGATACTCATATGTGAGGCACTACCTCTCCAGTATCCGATCCTCGAGTACGTCCTTGAGATCCGTAGACAGGTTAGTGAACATTCCCTACCTATTCAAATAGTATTCCTCGCGAGAACAATTACACTATAGATCCAAGTTAGGAATCTTCTTGAAGTTATTCAGCCTATTACCAGAAGTACAAACAATTCTATGAAATCAGATAGTAAAATATAAGAAAAGTTACCCAATGAATAGGATAGAAAAGCTATAGGAAAGCAAGAACGAAGGTATACATGTTTTAACAGCCAGAGACAAAGAAAGATAAAAGAGACAGAAAGAGATAGTAAGTTCCAAGTGTACCCACCCAAGAAAAATAAAAAGAGAAAGAAAAAGTTAGAAAGAGAAGTAAAAGGATAGAATATAGATATCTAAGCAATCAGAAGTAAATAGAGATAGAGGTACAGAAGCAGATAGATATGAAAATGCCAGAACCTATAGTAGTAAGAACTAGAGACACTGAGTCAGATAGTAAAAGATAATACCAGAACTAGTAATAAAGAAGAAAATAGCAAACCTGAAGGAGAGTAAAATACCGAGTAGACTTGAGTGGAGTTTCTTCCCTCCCAACAAGATTCCTTTTCTCCTCAGAAAAATTCTTTCAAGCATGTTCAATAGTCCTTAAGCATCTCATATAGATAGTGAGTTCTCTAATAACTAAGGATAACCATAAGGCAGAAGAAGTAAGAAATCAGAAATAGTCATGGAGAATTCTAATAAACTGAGATGCCAAGAAGGAATAAGAGAACTCCGGATCCCCAAACCCGGACCCAGGTCCTCAAACAGATAAATAAAGGTCATAAATAAAAACAACTAGTTACCTTACCCAAGCGATTCGATGAGGACAAGACCCTAAGTTACCTAGATTTCGACCACTTAGTGATACCAGTTAAGAAGGCTGTTCTGACTGAGCCTATCTCATACCTACCCTACATGAGCAATAGACTCTATCCGGACATAGAGTACCAAAATAAGGATATAGAAACCCATCGAGACATAAAAAACTAATCGACGAGATATAAAACAATTCCTACCAGCTTAGATATAGGTGACCGTAAGAAAAACCCAACGGGAGTCCATCTTAAGAAGTGGAAAGACCATGGAAGGTAGATAACCAAGAAAAGAATTCAGGAAGTCTCAGAAGGTATGGAGAAGAGAACCCAGAATAACCCACAGATTTAGACACGGCATCACAAGGTTTGCAAGATTAGTAGGAGTCCACAAGATAGGCCAAATGCCGTAGAATCCACAGATAAGCCTGAGTCGGTATGAATTCGTAGAAGAATATAAGAATAGACCTATGAAGTTGGAGGTATTTAGGAAGTGGCAAGAGTACCAGTATCGATAATAGAATAGAGTGACCAAATCGAGGTTTATAACAAGAACATGAACTGGAGATCTAAGAGGCAGACAGAAGAATGAACCACTGTTAGCCTCAGTAGCAAGGCGTAGAGCAAAGAATAGGATATGCAAATGGTAAGAGGAACGCGAGAGGTAATAAGGAAATTCAGTGCATTCAGGCACGAAGATAACATAATTTAGAAGATAGTAGTGTAGAGAATTGATGGTAGTTATGGGACCCCGAGGCATGGAGTAGTCGACCAATTTCCTGCAGAATGAATAATGACTTTTCCTTCCGGAAACCTTGATTCGAGTAAGCACATAAACACTGAACCAGACACATGAGCATATATTTATTCCCAATTTAAAATCCAATAAAGAATAAAACCAATAAGGAAGAGCAATTGAGAGATTAGATGAAATGCGAGATGAATAGATAGCTAAATCAGTGAATTCAATGAATCATAGATAAAGAATATGAAATAGAATAGTTTGAAATTATGATAAGTTGAACTAAGTCAAAAAGCCACTATTGAATTAAGAAACCCGTAAAGAAGTAAAAACTTAGAAGTACAAAGAGAGCATGGAGAATGATTCTCAAGAATATAGTGAACAATTTATAAAGAATCTTATGGTAGTACGAAGAAAAGACTAGGTAAAGAGTAGTACATGAACTAAAGATTCTGAAAAATATGTCCTAAGTAATTGCAGTTGATAGGGTCTTCAGAAAGTAAGGAAGAAGTTTAAGGAATCATTGTAGCGGAGCAAGTTTCTTAAGGAAGAATAGTAAAGAGAGTATAGTGGCACTCAGAAAGACAAAGGAAAAACTTCGGAAGATTAATGACAGAGACTAAATAGAGAGAAGTACATGGACAGTGTAATAAGTTTTTAGAAAATACGACTCTAGGGGAATTTCGCAGAGGAGGTAATGTATTCGATAATCGAATATAATCATAGGTAAAGTATGAGAAGCAAATCAGATAGTTTTTAATAAGTAGTATCCTAGTGTAGGAAAGCCTCAGGATAAGTTCTCACCCTTCCTACTCTCGATAGACTATAATAGCAGAGTTTGAAGGTTTTCTCAAGATACTCCAAAGAATAAATGAAAGTATAGTAAAAGAGAAACGGAACTTAAAACCTTCACACGTACTTTAATCACGGAAAATGAATAAGTCACAGTTATGAGCAAAAGAGTTAGGAGAAGAGTTATACAGATGGAGTGGTACATAGAATAAATAGTATTTAAATAACGACGGAGGTACAAGGAACTAGAATTAGAGTGTAATAAGTGGATACGTAAAGAACGAATATATCCCTCAAGTAGGAAGATGGAGGAATAAACCAAGGAAATTCTCAGTGTAGAATGAGATAAAGTAAGAGATGAAAAGAATACCGAGGAACAGGTTTAGAAGTAAAGATGTATAGGTGCAACAACGGTAGGAGAGAATACCTAATAAGCAAAAATAAAAGTGAGAAATAGCCAAGTTTCTTCGTATCAAAATAAAACCAAAAAATCCCTTCTGTGTTACCTCACGTAAAGCACATTAAACACTGAACCCCAATCGTAGTTGACCAAACCATTACGGGTTTGAGACGGACTAAGCCATGTGTATGGGTGGTTTGGTAGATATATAGTATATAATGGGATCGAGAAGATAAGTTATTGTAAGGTTGCAATTAGCATGACGAATGAGTTCTCAAGGTGTGGTATATTAGTATGTATATGAGAAATGGCCCCTGACGGCATTAAAACTATAGAGAACAAGGTTAGCTTGGACCACCGTAAATAGACTTAGTAGCAATAGAAGTTAGGGTAAGAAGAAAGTATGAACTGTAACTAGAACCGAACGACATCGTTCGCGTTAGTGGCAAAATGCAGTTTAAGCAACAATATACATACAGTTAAGCCCCAGAAAAGCTATCGGAACTAACCTTCTTAGTACCAACTCATTGGTAATCAATAATACAGAACAATAGGTACATGTAGAATCAGACCCGACACTCCAAGGTTCTAATGTATGCAGATGAGCAAAGGCAAAAAAAAGAAGAGTTGTAGAATGGTATTGATAAACAACTTGGTATGAATAAATATATTTATATGCCTTCCAGAGTTAAGATATGAGTGAAGAACCCCATTACAGGACATACGGTACTTTCAAAGATGAAGCAAGTAAAGGTTCGGAAAAGTCTAGCCCGATGGTTATACGAAACAAGTCACAAAGGCATTAAATCCTCAGTAAGGAAATCAAATTATCTAATACCATTCAGAACTGATAGCGTATATGAGTAATAAGCAGGTTTAAGTAAAAATAGTGAAAAATCTAGGAAAATGTTTCTTTGATGCATCATAAGAGCTAGTACAGCCACAGTGTAAAATATATCCATAGGAATTTTATGATAATAAGGCGAGAAGTTCCCTCTTGATCAAGACTTCGAGAAGCATAAGGTATGAAACAAAAGTTAAGGTAAGAGAACGACTAAGACATATTCATTGGAAACAGAATGAATGATCAGTTTGACGGAGAGTTTAGTCATCTAGATATAATGGAATTGGTTAGCGTGAATTAATGAAGAAAGAGTTTTAGCAGATAGAAATAAAGTTGGTCACAAGAATAAATTCAATTTAAGTTTATTGATTCGAAAGGACCCTTGAACTCTGTGACCTAGGGTAATATCCTAAGTTTAAAAAGGATTCGAGGACGAATCCTATTTAAGGGGGGAGAATTTGTAACGACCAGGGTTTTCGACTACTGTTACACTGTGAGACGAGTGTCACTAAATGTAAACCATGTTTGGAAATATATGCTTTCATGAGATGTATAGCGGTAGATTCTTCGAGAATCCGACATTAGATGTTACGATGTTCCACTACGGATAGCCCATGGTATTTGGGCCGTAACGTTTTCGAAAGAACTTTGATTTTTATGAATTTTATATCATCGAAAAGCTAAGATCGAGATCTACAACGTTCGCGTTGAATATTTTTCCAAATTCAAACTGGAAATGGGCTAAAAATACATATCAAAATTTCAGATGAATAGTACTGGGGGCATTCTAGTAAAATCCACTAGTTTCTTGAAAATTCTACACATTTTTCACATGTTTAGTGGTCAAGTATATAAAGGGTGTACTATTCATCAAATTCACAAAATAAGAAGAAGAAAAGAAAGAAGAAAACGCGAGAACGAAAATGAGGAAGAATAAGAAGAAGAAGAGAAAAAAAAAAAAAGAAGGAAGAAACAAGAAAAAGAGGGTTTGGCAACCATGGACAAGTTAGGAGGATGAAGAAGAAGAATCCAATAAATAAAGATAATGAATCTTAACCCAAATTGTTATATTTGAGTTTTTAAGATTTTGATGAAAATAGTAGGATGATTTACTTGGATGTGATTATAGATGAGTGTTTATTGTGAAAAAATGGTGATTGGGGAAAGAAAACCCACTTGTGCAATTTTGGGGAAAAGAGTAAGTGAAATCAATCAGAAAAGATATCGGTTAATATTGAGTGAGATATTGATTATGTTATGGATGTTATTTAAGGCCTAATGGAATGCTTGTTGCAATAAAAGTGATATAGGAGTTATGGGAATGCTTTTGGGAAAACAATTGGTTTGAGGAAGCAAATGCAGAACCTGGAAAATCAGGTTCGCGTCGCTACGCAATATGGTTTCGCGTCGCGACGAGTAGAAGGAAATTTAGGCACGTCTCTGGATGATTTGTGTCGTGACGCACACTACCTTACGTCACGACGCGTGGTCAGAAAATGGTCCAAATTAGTTTTAAGCCATCTCAGTTTCACTTGAACATGTTAGAAGCTACCTTAAGAGTCTCGTATCAACCCGTATGAATAGATTACGTCATAATATATGTTAGGGCAATTTAACTTGATTCCAATCTATACATTGTTAATCAATTTTCTAATCAAAATTATCGATGATAGATCATCACAGGAACAACAAGTTTCATCAGTAAAGTGAATAAAGACCAGATAAACACCAAAACAGTGAGTGAACACTACTCTTTTAAATTTATTTCATGCTATTATTTTGCAACAGATTTACTTTTTATGCCTTAGGGCGATAGACCGTTTTTATTACAGTTATTTCATAAGAGTTCATGATTTAAGTTTTGTGAAAGAAATATTTTTCGAACTTGAGTTTTATGTTATTCGGGGCATGGGGGAAAAACCCACTCCAGTATGTAACTTATTACAGTTTGAAATTGACGGACAGAGAACATGTGCACATGTAGAGGACTGGGGGGACGGCGATATGTAACGCCCCTAGACCATAGTTTCAGAGCTTGGAGGGTAGCATAGATACGCACCCCCAGTTCTAGTTTGTGGCATAGGGGACGGCGATACATAACGCCCCAAGACCACCAGTTTCAGGGACAATAGTGGCATGCTTTGGGGGACGGCGATACGTAACGCCCCAAAGTCATGGATTTGCACCACTAGTTCTAGTTAGGCGTATGGGGGGATGGCGATATGTAACGTCCTCATACGTCAAGTTTTTCAGATACATACCAGTATTTAGACATCAGATTTTCAGAAAAAGACTTTTCAGATATCAGATTTTCAGAAAAAGAATTTTCAGAGATAAGATTTTAGAGACAGTTTTCAGAAAGTAGTTTTCAGAAAGGTTAAGTCTTATAAAGAGATTTCAGAAGAAGTTTTTAGAAAAGAGTTTTCATATAAAGATATTTCTGGAATTTTGGTTTTAGAACCAAAAGCTTCTATATCAGTTTTCAATTTTTGGTCCACTCACTTAGATCGTACAACGATCTAACCCCTCATTTCCAGTTTCCATGTTTTGCAGGTATTCTCAGAGGATGAGCTCGGGAGGACGGATTTGTTGCAGTCAGTAGGGTTTGGAGCCCACCAGTCCAAGTCAAAGAGTAAAAGTTCAATTGGAGTCAGTCATAGTCAAGTAAAAGTCATGTACTAGAACTTGAGTTATGTGTAGTCATTGTAAAAATACAGGTGTCTTTATGTATAAAGTTATTGGAGTTAAGTTTGCATGTTAAGTTATAAGTTTGGGCCACGATCCCATATATATGACATAAATATTTAATTAAAGAAAAAAGTAAATAGTAGTTATCAGAGTCAGAGGCTTATGAGGTTAGTACGGTATATCCCCTGCCGGTAACATCTCCCGAATTGGGGATGTTACAATTTTTCATTTCATACCTCATTAATGGTATTGTCATTATGCGTATTAGATTGATGTATAGATATGCTAAGAATGACATCGACCTTAGAATAGTTTTGACACTAGGTGTAAACTATTCTTAAAGTAAATATTTCTAGTCATTGGTTTTGGAATACGATCGAATTCCTATAACCTAAAAGACTAGCGCATGTCGTTTATTGGAATTGGAGTTCTAATGGTTTAACCCGATGTACCATGAGTTTTGAAAACTTGTATAGACATGTGGATATTCGTTGAAGCGAATACTGAATGACTCATATGTGATTCCTAATAGTTGGAAGTACACATCATCGTCAATAGGAATTTCCTCAAGTCGAGAAACATATGTAATCCTTTGACTATAGGAAAACATTGATTTTGTGTGAGATCATCCACACTTTGATGTCATGTATGTCAGAAACCTTTCATGGTCTGGCCTATAGATGTTCGTTGGGTGTAGACCGATACACTCAGTAATCAAGTGCGAAGCAAGATAGGATCCGTCGGCTTGTATGTGTACCATAAGGGGTTTAGGTATTTATGTGAGTAAAGTCACGATTCTTAAATCTTGGGCCAAAGTCGATCACCTAGGGTAGATCACATCAGTTATGAAGAATCGTGGACATGTCGACATGAGATGTGCGTCTCGGAAACTTGACGGTATATTCTATGTTTCCTAAGCACAACTCGGATAGCCTTCGACGGAGGGATTGTTAAACATATTTGATGACCTCGACTTGTATAGTTTAAAAAGGTCGTTCGTGTTCTTCGCGAATTCGGAGGTGGCCGAATTGCGCACATATTAGCTAGGCTTATATGACGAACGTGTTTGAACTTAGAGAGTCCCAATATGAAGTGTACTCGTTGAGCACTTAGTAGCAAATTAATTTTGATAAAAAATAATATTCGATATTATAATTGTCAACTAAGATAGTCAAGTGTTATTGGATAACATTGATTATTTACTTTGACCTAATTGGATTAATTCAATAATTACACAAGGGCTTAATTGTAAAATCATAATTATCTAACCATTTGAGGATATTATGGTAATTGTAAGCATGTAATAATAGGTGGTTTTGCCTTGATTTAATTAGATTAAATCAAAGTGGAAAATATTTAGCTAATCCATTTCCTAATCCTTGCCTTGATTTAATTGGATTAAATTAAAATGTGAGACAATGGAGATTAGTCACACCTAATTATACATATTTGGACAAATTAGATTAAGCCCACTTAAAAGTTGATTACAACTTTTATTAATTAAAAATTGCCTAAGTTTTGCTATAAATAGCAAGCTTTAGGAAGGTTTTAATTACAAGTACAAATACAAGTAAACTCTTAGAGAAATTAGTCTAACTTAGAGAAGTGTTTAGAGAAGCTTGTGAGGTCTCTACAACATTTCATCTAGGAGAAATCAAGATTGGATCTTGAAGTGAAGCTCGCTAGCATTGGAAATTGAGATTGGATCTTGAAGTCAAGCTTGCACACCTTGGAGGTTTTCCAACCAATTCAACAAATAAGAAGTAGATTGGATCTTGCATCAAACTTGCTAGGTAAGTTTGAACTTCTCGTAAGTTATGAATTATGTATTAGATGCATGATCACATAGCTTAATGTTGAAATAAGGCTAATAAATTGTGTTAGGATGCTTTGGAAGTATAAACACAATATGCTTGTAATTGGGTCAAAAATATTATGTTAGACATAAACATAAATTAGAGTTTGGAACTCTAGATTAAAGCTTAGAGTTATGACTACCATTCTAGAATCACTTGACCACCTTTGGGTGACCTAGAATTGTTCACGAGACATTTCTTATAGGGATTCTAAGTTGGTTCGTGTATTGGATTCAAAATTTATGCAAATGCGTATTTAGAATAAATTTATGTTTTTGTAAAAAAATTTGATATTTTGAAAATCTTGATTTTTATTCTATAACATATGTTGATGTTGGTTTTGATATATGTGCACTGTAGCAAGCGCGTCATGTGCGCGCGCGGTAATTTTATTTTCGTCCGTTTTTGAGTTTCCGGACTCCGATTCAGCCTCGAGTTTTTCCTATACACTCGTAATGGAATATAGTATTTCATTAAATAATTTAAAATTACACCCCATGTTTGATATCCATGGGTTAGACCCATTTCCTCTGCACATAACATCGATCCGACCCCAGGGGTTCCACAATTGTCCCAACAAGTTTATCTTTAAGAGAAGAGACCTCATTAACGGTGACCATGAGAGGTTTCCACTCACATTCTACAGACATCCACACCCTCTCACTTAAAGATTTGAGGAACACTCTCATGCAAACATTCTAATGAGGGTACTCAGTTCCATAAAAGAAAGGAGGACAATTCAATAGTTGGCTTCTATCATAGTTAAGGGTCAAGGATCGAGGTCAGGCTCTGATACCAGTTGAAAATTCGATTTTAGTCTAAGGTTCTGACCCTATGCGGAATTAAACACAATAATTTAAGACAAGTCATAATTATTATTTCTATGGATTAAAAAACCATCAAACACTCTTAAGTCTAACAATTATAAACGAAAGCCGAAAAATAAACACCAACAATTTTGTTAACGAAGTGGAAAACTTATACATGTAAAAAATCACTGCGGGTATCTAGGTTACCAGCCAAAATCCACTATAACGAGAAAACTTACAGTGATGGTATAAGACCTATGGCAGCAACGTCACTAACTATAATACCACTAGACCGTAATAACCTGAGAACTCCTCGAGCCTGCACCAAACGGCCTTCTTCAGAACCTCTGAAGTCTCTGAGTAGATCAACTATGCAAACTCGAAATGCCAAAACTTTGACTGCCAATATTCCTCTTTTAGAACTATGAAGGCTTAGGGAATTGGATTAATGTTGTATTTTTGTGTTGATGGTTACCAAAGAACAATCTTACCAAAGAAAAGAAGATAATGGAATCAATAAAATCTTATAGGTTGATTGTCAAGAAGGAAGAAACAAAGTATATGGTGGCTCTCAAAATAGTATTTCTTCACCTGGGTAAAGTGGCTAAGTGTTTGTTTAAATAGGTAGGGAAAATTAGACTTTTCTTGTGCAAAACTGGCTTAAAATGCGTCCAAAATAACCTACTTATGCACGGGCGTTCGAACGCCCCTCAAACGCAAAGTTTCTGCCTCCGGACGGTAGTAGAGCGCGTAGACGAACACAACTCGAATGCACATCGCGGACTGGTTTTGAGGTGCAACTTAAAACACTTGTAACTTTCTCGTCTCTTGGAATGACACTGACCTTATGTCAATTGAAGTCTTCAAGTCTACTTTCCAATGAAACTGACCTCATGTCAATTGAAGCTCTAAATCTTCTGGAATGTCCGAAAGAGTGAACGTCACTATGATCTTCATCTAATGTTGTCCAAATACTTGTCAAATTAGTTCGAGATCTTCAACCTTCATTACAACTCAATTGAACTTGTTTTCTTACGGAAGTTACCAACACACATGTAACTAACATTGATGATTTCCATGTGTTATTAATTTATTATATTGATATGAGTACAATGCTTGAAGAAGCAATCTAATATGTTAAGTTGCTCCAAGAATCAAACACATGCCAACAATAATTAACATGATTAAATGTGAACACATAAAAAATACCGTGTAATTTATAATTTTTATTTTTGAAATAATTATTGTGCATCCATGGTGGATACATGCATGAAAAAGTTTTGGAAAATTACAAAATGAGAAATTTTATTCACAATTCCCATGTCATTATTATTTGTTTATAATTTTAAGCTTCCAAATATATTGCATGATGAAAAGTGTGTGTGTTTGTGTGTGCATATATATATATATATATATAATATATATATATATATATATATATATATAGCACATGAAATAAGAACCTTAAAGTGAACATTGTACTGAAATTAGTTGTCGCAGACAAAAGTAACATAAATATGCTTGCTTAAAATATTTTGTTTTGTCCAATTTTCTTATTATTGATACATTGTGTCAAAGAAAGCTGGTTATATGATGATATCACAAATTTTTCTCATTTCAATTTTCTGTTTCAATTTTTCCTCAATTTTCTAATTTACATCTTTAGCTTATTTGCTTACTAACATGTTATTTCCAAAAAAAAAAAATGTTATTTCTTTTTATTACCAAATTCAGCCTCAGATTTGCAATGCATGAGTTGGATATTTCATCTAGAAAGCATTTCAAGAAATATGCTAGATTGCATGAGGAGGTTAGAAATGAAAAATACAAGCATTCAACAAGCAGAAAAATAATAAAAAAGAAAAACACATGTTTAAGTTTATTGTCGTCCAGCAGGCAACTGCTTACAACTGAAATAATTCAAGCATCTAAATCAGCTACAACAAAGTATGAAAATGTTGAACAAGTTCACAGCTCAATCAACTGAGTTTGAAGTGACGCAAGTTTTCATGTTCAATACCAACTTACTTTTGACTCCATATGCGAAAGGAATAATATGGACTACCAAGGAATTTCTTGACCATCCCACGCAAAGAACTTGCCATTAGCATGGCTCTTTGCGTTGTTGATGATGTTTAAGAGCTTCTCCACCGAGAACTCTTTGGTGAAAAGCTTGCCCTCTGGAACATTTCTCTGAAATGACCGAGAAAGATCAGTATCTACTGTGCCTGGATGCAACAAAATGCATATAACTGGATCCTTCTTTCGTCCAAACTCCACTGAAACAGTTTTTGTTACTGCAAAACATCAATTGACCAATGAATTGTAGTGGAATAGTCTAAACAGAAATTATAGATTTATTATCAATGAAAACACTCAGAAAAAAAAAATGTATATATCGACATGTATAACGATATTACTTAAAACAGGTTTGTTGTTTGTTTCTAACTTATCTTATGTCGACATAAATTAGCATTGTCATAGAAAAAATTACACTACTATACTAGCTACCGAGTGTACTACACCAATGCAATCAACAAGTAACCAAAATATCAGCTTAATTTTGTTAAGGGCAAAGTTGCATCAATTGTGATGCCAGATAACAGACAAAGTTGCAAGTATATTTGATGATTTGATCAGGAATGTCTATGAATGAATTCAGTACAAACCATATATTGATGTACATGAGGACAAGAGTTGATACCCAACCGGTTTCCATGAAAGATATGTCATTCAAGAAAAACTTGAAGTAATGCAATTTTTTAGAGAAAATGAAAATTTCTTGCTGTCTGTTATGTTTATCTAATCTGAAAAATACAGCATTTGTCTTTTAGCATATTGGAAATCGTGGTCCCCAAGGGGAGTGGTTTAGTGGTGTAGGTCTCAGGAACTCACTTGAGGTCCTCGGTTCGAATCTAGGGAGTGCGCTTCTTGTAAGAGCCTGGGACAGCCAAGGATTTTACCTGCTCCGCTTAAGCCCGGAATGGGTGGTTTGGCGGCGGGGTTTCCAACGATTCCAAAAAAAAATAAAAATATATATATTGGAAATCGTGTTTTTCTATCTTTCAGTTTGGTCCTTGACTTAATATCCCTCATTGGAAAGTTACTCTACACACACCACACACACGCGCGCACACGCACACACATATACACACCCACACATAATTTGTACACAGCTTCAAGTAGATGCCAACCTAACTACCTAGGCAGAAATTATGAAGCCCTTGAGTGCAATCAATAAGCAATTGAAAAAGATATATACAAGCAGTAGTGTCCAATTTTCTACTACTTCGGGTAGTGATCGAGAAACATTAAACACTTCAATATTTCTATATCAAGCTTCAAAATCCATAGCAAGGATCTTACGCTGATTAAGGGCAGTCTTTGATGCTCGATAAGAGTGCCAACCACCCAGGTGATTGTCCCCAATGGATCCTACCCTGGCACTTAAATTAGCCACAACAGCAACATCCCTTTCAGTCCCAGTGCCTCCTCCAACTTTAAGAAGAGGCCACATGTGCTGTACAAACAACAAACAATGCAACAAAATTGAGACATAAATCTTCAAAACCCAAAAATTAGAAAAGAACAATCTCATGCCTATTTAAATTGGTCACAACGATAACATCCCTTATTTATTTAGTTTTCAATGCCATCTCATGCCTAATATAACCTAAAAGTTTGAGATTCAACTAATCGTACCTTTATCACTAGAACAGGACCCACTGCATTAACCTCATAAGCAAGCATCAAGGATGATTTCTCTAACTTGTTCAATGTTGTTTCTGTACTGAAATGATTAAAAACAATTTAATAGTCATAAATAGGAGTTGAAAAAGGTAAAATGGTTCAAACAGATATGGAGCTTTTAGTTTACTTCATAATTATAGCCAAGTTAAATTCTATAAATACAATATATATCTAAAGTTCTTTTTCTTCCAGCACAAGGAAAAAGAATTATGAGTCTTGCTTTAAAGTTATCCCCACCTGGTTGCAAGCCATTTGGTATTGAGAGAATGCCAGATGCATTAATGAGAAGATTTAAAGAGCCGTATCTCTCTCTTATAGACTTTGCAGATGCCTGAAATATAATATTCAGTCAGGTTAATTTTTTTTAATAAACTCCCGTCTGTTGATAAAATTGATAGCCAGAATAACAAATTTCAATACATCATCTAGTTTCCAGAAAGACAAAGGAAAATGTTTAATTTTAAAGATCTCATAACTGCTTTTCTGAACCTGTGGTTGTAAAATTTCCAAGTTTTCATTTTCTTTTTCCATGAACATAAACTCTTTGAGAAGAAAACTTATTATGCTAGGAAGAAGAGTCTTAACGGATTAATTAGAATAACTATATAAATATCAGGCTAAACTTGATTTCAAAAATCCCCTGAAAAGATTAAGACAAGTTTCTTTTGATCGGGGTAAAAAAGAAAAAAGATTGTAGAAAAGAGTAAGAATGGGAGCAATGTAACCTCTATGGTGCTTTCAACTGTCAAATCCAATGGTAAAATGTCAAGTCGTTCAGCAAACTTAGTTTTTAAATTAAGAAGGCCCGTTGCCCCATTTGGATTACGGCAGGTAGCAATAACATGGCCTTTATCATTTTTCTCCAGCAGTTGCTTAACCTGCACAAGGCAGAAAACAAATAAAATTTCTGCTCCATGACCACTCCAACTTTTTAGTTTTTACATTCTTAAAATCAACATGAGCATATTCCAAAGAAACAAGTGATGCTTTCCAGTACAATGATTATCTTCACCCAAACTAAATTAATTTGTAAGAGATGTAACATCAATATTCAATATGTCATCCCAAGTGACTGAAATAAGATAAGAGTAGTCTTGCTATGCACCATGGAAACAGAGCAGCCTCTGACACAAATATGCACCAGTAATCAAATATAATAGCAGAAAAACCAAGGAAGGTGAGACTTAAAAAGTGCATGCCAAAGCCGGGGGATGGTAATAGATAAAATAACACATTTCAAGTTTGCCGATAACTATTCATTGGATGATTGCATGAGATTGAAAATCAAATTCCATGCTCCATAAGATCAGAAAATGATTATAACAGCGCGAACCCAAACGGAAAGCTCAACAAAACTTATGGAATTTTATCACCTCATCTCGATTCTTGACTAGTGAACTACAGTATTCATACTACTTGTTAACACCAGAAAGTGACTAAAATGATGATCTTTATTTGACCATCTACCAAAGAGTTCTAGACATAAGCAAGTTGGTAAAATAAAATTCCACCAAGGAACAAAATACAGTCTTAAAAATTTCTCAAGGAACAAATTAAATCTATACAACAATAAAATTAACACTGATTTTAATGAACTTCATTCTAATTGTAATCTAAAGCAGTAGGATCAATGGAGAGTTGTCCAGTTTACAAGCTGCAGACTGCAGAGCACGCAGTCAATATGCATGAGACGTATAGAAGGATTGAAAAGACAAGACATGGCTGAATTTCACAAAATCAGAACATAAGAATACAACCAAAACAATAGAAGTTTGTTAAATAATCAAACAAATCAAGCCAAGATTTCTTTTTGATAATATAATAGCTGCCCAGTTAATCAAACTCCTCAATGGCTAACATTAAACGCATCAATTTTTTCCAAGTATCAACAACAATACTATTTAAATGAACTAAATATCAAAAGGGCATCAAAGAAAAACAATGAAACTCACAAATTCAAGGCCAATTCCTCTAGAAGCACCTTGAACCAAGGAAACCCCACCTTCCCATTTCACAGAAGCAGATGAAGCAGAAGCAGCCCTTCTGATTGATCTGAAAACAAGCGCTGAATTTGCCATGGTTGCACGTTGGCTCATAGGAAAAAACAACATTTTTTTTAAAGGCTCTTAGAGCAAAAATAAAATAAAATAAAATTGTCTGCCTTTTTGCTTGTATAATAATGGATCTATCTGCTTCTTTTTCGGCTCATTAATGTCACTGAACATTATCTTTCTCCATTTCTTCGTTCAAAATTTATTAAGCATTTATATCAACCGGACCCTCTTTAATTTAAATTTGCAAAATAGTCATCGTAATACTTGTCGTTTGTCTCTACCACAAGTCCGTGACTCCGTAAATTTCTTTAGAAATCAGATGGCATGTCGTTCTAAAGGTTTCTATTTTAATGTTTGGGACATTGTCACTTCCTCCTATTTTCAATATATCTCATTATCTTCCTTGACCTACAAATTTAAATTCTTTTATAATTCTATTCTTAGATATTATTAATATTAATATAAAATTGATAATTTAGTATTTTTAATATTTAAAAAAATATATACAAACATGATAATTTTTTATTTCTTATATATATATATATATATGTTAAACTATATCAAAGTTATAAAATTAAATTAATAAATCTATTAAATAAAAATCATATAACAATAAAAATACATATTATAATCTTATAAGAATTCTATTATAACAAGAAAACATATTATAGTATCCCATTAAAAAAAAACACTATTAAATTATCTATATTTAAAGAAAACATATGATATTTTCCTTTTACAATTAAAATGTAATATCTCAAATTTTCGGAAAAGCTCTAGAAAGTTCTCGGATCGTAGTGTCGGTCTCAGAACGAGATGATATTGGAGAATAAGAGTTTAACCATTGGACAAAGTGTTGAGGTGTCTTAAAATAGAATCTCGCTATATTGGAAATCGTGAAATTTGAAAGAACTGGTTACACGATTTTTAAATACTAAGGAGATTTCATTTTTTCGACCACAAAAATAGTAAATGAACTCTGATTGAGCTGATTTTTTATCCGTTAGGTAGGTCTTTCAAAGACGAACAACGTTTGTGTTGAACACTTTTCGAAATTTGCTACACAAGGGCCTCAAAATGCAAATTTCAGAGATAGTACATTATCAATGTCCTAATTACAAATTCATTAGTGTCAGTTTGTAATTTTCAGAATTTTTTCTATAAGTACCCATAGTTTAAGATATTATAGAATGACCAAAGTTAATAAATTAGCCTCACTCGACCTTTCACCCCTCACCACTCACCCACACGCAAGGAGGAAATGGAAACGTCGGCGGCCACCCGGCCACCACCCACTTGCGTGCGGCACAAGGGGAATCGTCCGGCCACCCCCTGTCTTATAGTGGCTGGCGGCGACCCTGGGGTGGCCAAAAATGGCCGAAAAATGGAAAATTGTGCACGAGCTTCCAAGTCTCGATCTCGGCTCTTTACTTCGATCCACATGTCGAGTCACACACCAAATCGAAGCCCTCGGAGAGTATTACAAGGTTGTGGAGTCAGTTTTTCCGATGGGTGCTCAGTTTCACGCAAAACAAGAGAAGAATGTTAGGTGAATAGTAAATTTTATTTGAACAGTAGCTCATATTCGAATTTCGTTGATTCTTATGCATTCATGAGAGCGTTGGGAGTCCACGGTACCCTCTGAATTTCAGTAAGACCTTCCGATAAAAGTCTCATTATTTTTAGATTGTATTCGGGTGCTTCCAGTAGTGTCGTAGAGTATTGTATTGGCATGTAATGAATTGAATAAGCTAGAATGTATTGAATTTATGTTATCGATAGAATCCGAGTGAAATCGGAAAGAATTAGATCGATGTGGTAGGATTTGTGAATTTTTGGTAAAACCCAGTTTCGTACTCCTCGATGTTTGGATGATCATAATGATATATATGAATTATTTATGATGATATGATGATGTTTTGATGAATCCGGATAAGTTCGAAGGGTTGAGGATCTTTCCGTAGAGTTTTCAGAAATTATTTTCGGAACATTTTCTGAAAATACGTGATCTATGGATTTGAGCTAACATGTTATTTTAGAACATTATATTATGTTTTATTTTGAGTATTTTAATGGTTTTGGGAGAATTCAGAAAGATATAAAATGTTCCAGATTTGTTCGTAATACTTTCAGTCTTTTCGGAAGATTTTCAAGATCTAGGTCGGAAAGTTAATCTAATGTGATAGAATCGTAAAGCTAGATGTTTTGAGAGTAATGAAACTGAAATCGTTTCAAACGGACTTAATTTAGGTATTTCGGGAAGATCCGAAAGTTTGTCATAGTTGAGTCAAAAATTTCGCGTAACATTGTTTCTAATCATTTCTGCTGTTTGTTTTAACAGATTTGACTAAAATCAGGAGTGATGCGAGACGAGGTAAGTATTCCATGTGTTGGATACTTGAGCTTTGGTAAATTATTTGCATGTTATGTGTTATAGTAGGTTAGAGTCATGCTTAGACAATTCATGCATAAATTTAGCCGTATCAACCACCACGAGTTTGGGTTGGTTATTGCCACAGGTTTGCGTGGTTTGGTATAACTAGGCATTACAATTGGTAAAATATGATTTTGATACGATATGTCGTGAGCCTATGTATGATATAATGATATGATATCTCAATGTTTGAGTAATTAATCAATGGTTGGTGAATACATATATATGCAGATATGCATGTATGACTTATTTAAAATAATTATGTGAAATGATGTTATTGTTTTGTAAATGTGAGTGATTTGCAATTGATGACGAATTAATACGTGTTATTTAATGAGCCTGATATGTGTATGGATGCTTTTGATTGTTTTTCTTTTAGAATAAGTGATTTGCATGCCAGTTTTGAAAAGTTTTACAAACAAACAAAACGTTTTGACTCCACTTTTGATAAGAGATGATTTCACTACAATGTGTATGCTATATTTTACTAGGCTCTGCCCATCTGACTGCGGTCATTCTGTTACCCTCTGTCGATATTGTCCGATGTCGGACAATGTCCGGTTAGTGCACGTAATTCAGATATTAGACACTTGGTTTTCTTTTCGTCCAGTGAGTTGGTTCCTGAACGTTTGTTACGATTTTTGTGAAACATGGATTTTAAAGTTGTTTTCAATCATAGAGATCCGTTTTAAGATATATTGTGGATACCTTGTTTTATATTTTATAAATAGTCTTATTTTATGATAAGTTTGACTTGTGTTCTAATGATACGTTTTTTTTTTTTTTATGTTTTCCTGATATTTTGGTTATATGATTTTAAAGTGTTTTGGAAGAAAATGATTCGGATTATTTTTTTGATTGAATGTGATATGATACGTTTTCTGTCAGGGTGTTTGTATGACGTTTTATGGATTTTAACCTTATGTGGCGCTTGTTCTGGGGTCCAAGGTTGGGGATATGCCCTAAAACCAATATTGTCATACTGTTCATGGGTATTATCCATGTATAAATATAATATTCTAATTAGTCGTAAATTTAGTTTAAGGTTAATATAATGGCAATCCTATTACATTTTGTATTGGTTCAGTTGTTATTTTACAATATATGAAAAACACAATCCTGTGATATATTTCGTGTCGGTACTTTACTTGCAAAATATTGTAGATATTAGTACAGAGCTTTGACTTAAATACATCCGAATCTGTTCCCAATTGAGGTGATGTTATAAGGGATGATCAAATCGCATGAATGACATGTTTTTGATACTGTCGTAGATCAGTATTTGATACAGATATTTGGGTGACGAGTCTCTCATCCCAAGAGCATGATGTAGGACACAGAAATCGACGACGTTGTTCCGGGCTCGAGGCCTGGTCGGGAGTACGGAGTAGCCCCCGGGGGACTAAACCGGAGACATAAAATGGAGTCGCCACTCAGTGTGAACTGGGAAATGATTTAAGGCTGCACTCACCCCTCGTAAGGGAAGACCTCAAACCGTTGGGTTCGGAATGGTCCCTTACTTATGCCACTTGTAATGAACGGATTCGCGCAATAATATAACCAAGTCTACGCAATATACACATGCAATAATAACCTATATTTAAATTTTCATACAACCTATATCTAAGTTTTCATGCATAGAAGTAAGTGAAATAAAGGCAAGCACACAATCTCATGAACACATTAAGTAGATAAATACGGAAACATAAATAAATGATAACAGTAAAAGTGTCAATAATAAAATGATATGATTAATTACGTAATGCAAAAGAAATGACCAAAGAAGCAAACATGCATGAAATGGGGCGAAAAGAAATCTGTTCACTGTATGGACGTTCGTGTAGCGTTCGAAAACGCGTTCGAACGGTAAACAGAATACATGCGTTCTTGTAGTGTTGGAAACGTGTTCGAACATAAGTGAGACAGAATATGCACGTTCGTGTAGCATCTGTACACGTGTTCGAACGGTAAATAGAATGTATGTGTTCGTGTAGCGTTCAGAAACGCGTTCGAACGATAATGAGACAAAATGTTCACGTTCGTATAGCGTCTGAGAACGCGTTCGAACGGGACAAGACCTGATGCATGGTAAAGCAGAATGCATTCGCGTTCGAGTAGCATTTTTAAACGCGTTCGAACGGAAACGAGACAGAATGCATACGTTCGTGTAGCGTTCGGAAACGCATTCGAAGGGGATTACCAAAGTGTCATCCGAAATGACACAAACATATACGTGAATAAAAAAATACATAATATAGGACCTCGTATACCTGGTTGAACGTATTTCATATTCAATCGAGTGAACTTCGCCCGGTGCGACAAAATATTGTGGTAAAGGTAGCCTTTAGGCTTTTTATCCCTCAAATGGAGGACCTTTAATCCGACGTGATTAGCCCATGCGCACTAGATCACAATGCATGAATAAACAGAGAAATACTATGCGAAAAATACATAACGGAATAATAAAAGGCGCGGCAAAATATTATGGTAAAGGTAGCCTTTTTAGGCGTTTTCTCCCTCAAATATAGGACCTTTAAACCAACATGATTAGCCCATGCGCATCAAGTAAAAATGCATAGAAGATAAATAAAGCAATAATATGGGACCTCGTATGCCTGATTGAACATATCTCACGTTCAATCAAACGTACTTCGTCCGGCGCGGCAAAACATCGTGGTAAAGGTAGCCTTTTTAGGCGTTTTCTCCCTCGACTAGAGTACCTTTTAACCAACATAGTTAGCCCATGCGCATCAAGCAACAATGCATGAACAAGGAAGAAAATTCATAGAAAATAAAAGGTGGAGAACACCAAATTAAATACCAAAATGTAACATGTGCTTGAAAGTTTCTCAAGCGGTACGTGGAGTTGTATCCCAAGTACAGACCGCACTACCTGTTAGGTTTTCTAGGTCAAACCAAGATCAAATTAAGCAATGAAATGTGTGAATACACAAAGTAAGATGGCAGAAATACTCACTTTGATCGGCTAAGTGGATGTGTAGACAACAAAAAATTTGCTCCTTGAGTTTCGGCCAAGCCCTTGTTTTTGTTGTATGTTGAGCTTCCAAGCTTGTTGAATGAGTTCCAAACTCATGGGAGTAGTTTCCCTATCACCTTTGAATGATCTCTTTATGTGCTAGCAATGGAAATTTTTGCAACAAAAATTTTCCCCTTATCCTTGTGTGACTCTCGGCCAAGCCAAGAGAAGAGAGAAAAATTGGCTCAAAGCCGTGAGTGAGGAGAGAAGATGAGATGAAGTGTGTTGTGTAATCTAATTACCAAATTGAAAGTCATATACCAAAAATAATAAAATGGTAAATGTCATTCAATCCATCACACTTGTGTGTTTTACACACAATCACCTACCAACAACTTCCATCAACTTAAAGTGACAAAGTTGACTAGTGATGTGCCTTGTGGGCCCCACTTGATTCAAAATCCGAGTGGGCCTGCAACACATCCCGGGCTCGGGTTCTCTAATTCTGAATTAACGAATCTTTCGTTGCGACGTAATTAAATCAAATTTAATTAAATAATTATGCCTAGCAAAATTACTATTCACGTTGCTAGCGAATTAATTCTAAATTAATTGTTCTCTCTTTTTAAATAGAATTTTATCCCAGATAAAATCTCTCCACAATTAATCATATATTAATTTTCTCTCTCTTATAATTAATCCCAGATTAATTATGTGCGAGTCATACGTCATCGGTGAATCTTCGGGAAGCGACCCATAAGATCCCTGGATATGTTGGCAGTAAATCTGGTCATCGGAATATCCGAATACGTGCGTACCCAGTACCACGTTCTTACCGATTTACAAGACATGGTTGACTTCTAACAAAGCACTGTGCCTACCCAATTATCCAGAAATATTCTTTTAAGGAATATGTAATCTGTGTCAGGCGTAGTATATGTAGTATTGCGAATTGCGATCCAGTATCGGATGTCACATGCTAGGCCTGAGGCTGGAATTGTGTCTGCCCGTACGAAGCATATGTCGGATCTCTGGTAACTAGTCTCTTTAATCGGATAAGCATGACCTAGTCATATTATCCCGATGACTGCAGTACATAAGAGTACTAGTTCCGTATCCTACGTGACCATCATCTCCATATGACTGGAGTGATACTTCCATCTTGACATCACACTCAATACACTACGATTCTCAATATACCCAGAAGAGGCGTACACGGAACCTGTTAAAGCCCCGAACGGCCAAAACCAAAGTATATTGATTATCGCAAGTATTAGCGATGTAAGTCTCAGGTTAAGACAAAATACACCTACCATGATTCGGACTCCCATAAACACATAGTCATACTACCAATGGGATTCCGAGGGGTTTATCCAGAGCGAAGCTGTTTCTGTACCATCGGTAAACACAACCTCCTATTACACTTGCATGAGTATCTAATACCAAAATATATGAGAATTATGTCGTTATGCTCCCATAACACGCACAAGTGTAATACTAGTCTATTCCGCATTATCGATGTCCAATCTCGATAATACTACGACTAGGGATATTTTAATGATTAAACCTTAATGGATTAATACTGTCTCATATCTTATTAATCTGGAACTAATCATATGAACTTTTATCATTTATATATCCCTGTAATCCAATTACAAATGATAAAAGAGCAATTTCCTATGTCACATAGTTAATTTTAACAACAACACCATGTTCTGTACAAATAGTGATGTTATGGGTCATAATTGTCCAACAATCTCCCATTTGGCCTATAACCAATCACTCAAGTGTCCAACGCCTAAACTATGTACGGGTCGCTCAAACTTCTGCTGAGAAACTACTTTCGTCAGCGGATTTGCAATGTTATCATCTGATGTGATTTATTCGATCATCACATCGCCACGATGTATGATCGAGGAATCAGATGAAATAATTGAAATACATATTTGGATCGTTGATGAGACCATAAATTCTTTAGCCTGTTCTGAAGCCTAGCTCAGTTGCTAACAAAACTACTCCTAATCTAATTAGGATTATTATAGATCCAAATCGCTTCTATTACTGCCTCAGCTGCAGTAATATTCCACTTTTATTGTTTATTCGGCAATTGTATCTTGCTTGGAAGATTTCCAGCTCACTGTTCCGTTATTCAAACTATATAGTACCCTTATTGCGACTTATAGTCGTTTTTATCGGTTTGGAAACTTGCAGCAGTGAACCCAATCACTTCAAGTTCTCCTCCTCCATAGCTTAAGAAAGTATCCTTAGATCATCTAATTCACGTTAGTGGCTGCATGTGCTTTCGATTTGTTTGGTTGTTGGTTGAGGTGTGGCTTTTTGTAGATTGGCCGAGAGAGTGATTAGTGGGTTGAAGGGCTTACGCTTGAGTCGGTTTGTTTACTGGTGATTGTCTATTACTGCCGAGTCTACAAGGTTTATGGCTACGTGTAGGGCTGCATGGTGCTTATGTCATGAGTGGCTTAGGGCTTGAGTCAGTTTGTCCTAGGTGGTGGATGGGGATGTTGAAGTTTGTATAGGGTTTGTGGTTGTTATGTGTGTGAGAGAGAGAAAAGTTTTGTTTAGGGTTTATTTTTGGTGAATGCCGTGCATGTGGAGAGAGATGAGAGAGGGAGCTAGGGTTTGTTGTTCTTTTATGTCTTTCTTCAAGGTTGCCGTGAGTCTCTCTAGAGGGAAGGGTTTGGAGTTTTGGTTTCTTTTATAATGGTGCACTAGGGTTTATAGGTAAGGAAGGAAATCATGCAAATATGGGATGTGTTTAATTAATTTAAAAAAGGGGAAATAAATTTGAATTTTTGGTGGGGAATATATTTATTTTGGGAGGTGATTTATTTAGATTGGATTTGTTTTATTTAATTTGGAATGTGATTTATTTAATTTAGGAAGGGGGATTTGATTTGATTTGATTTGATTTGATTTGTTTTAATTTAATTGGATTTGATTTAATTAGGAATGATATTATTTTAATTTGTGACATGTGTTTTAAATGTTTTAATTATTTGGATTGGGCTTTGGTGGGCCTTGTGTGAATTTTGGGTTGAGGCTAACAGTGAAACATAAATATCGATGGTCATTCGAACGCGTTTCCAGACGCTACACGAACGCCCATAATCTGTTCGCCGTTCGAACGTGTTTCCGAACGCAGATGCAGTGAACATGCGAATTAAATCTGACAACGTACTTATTTTGAATTTCCCCTTCCGATGTCCGTTTCCCGCGACTTTCGTAACTTATCGGGTAGTGCCTCCATACGAGACTTATCATTGGGATTTCATGCAAAAATGCAAGTGTCTACACATGAACATGGATAATGCATTCGAGAAATGTGTTACTGAAAGTGACCAAACATGACAAATCAGATGAGAGATTATTTACAGTTAATGATTCATAGCACAACCGTTCTAGCGTACCAATGGACCTTTGATTTGAGACTTCAAGACTGCCGTCTATTTTGAGACACATCATTCACTTGTGTATAAAAGAACTAGGCTCATCATGCTTGGTGAAAGAAACTTGATGGCATTGTGTACTTAATGTATAAAAACATGTGACGATCAAGAAGGAATATGTTGGCTCAGATATTGGAGATTGAGATCCTAGGCAGAAATTTCATACACGGGGATTAAGTTTTCGGCCGAAGCACATATATTCTGAAAATATGTTTTGCTGATATGTGAATCCCATATATGATTGATTTCTTTATCCTATGATCGAGTTGGGGGCTTGACGACTTCATGGCCCGCACTTAATCGAGAGCCGACCGCAGATGGACTTTACTACACGTAATTACGACTATATGAGTTTATCGGATATTTCGTTCTTCATGTTTGGGGTCATGACACCTTGCTACAGGTTAGTCATGATCATTGGGAACTTTGGTTCAATGTATTATACCGAAGTGATACGAGTGTGTTCGTATTGACTCATGACCAACTCACGGAGAACTCAAGAGGTCACACACATTAGCTGAATGACTAGTTAATTAATTAAATTGCTTCGATATATAATCGCAAGGCAGTTTATGTACTTTATCGGTAAATTGTAAAATATTTCTCGGTGTTGATGCGATAGCACCCGTTTATTTGAGAGATGTTTCTTTAATTTAGAAGTATTATAAATATATTTTACGAATAGTTGGGATACTATTAGAGATGTAAAACATTGATATTTTGATATTAATGATTAAGATATTTTGTCTTTATAGATGGAAAATTATGATTAGGCTGTATATAAAGTTTAACTTTATACTTGTCATCATTAGAGAGTTGACAAATGTCAAAATCAAATTGAATCCACCAAAATTGATATTTGTATCAATGATGAAGATTTAATTTGATTTATATTATTTATTTAATTAAATTAAATATAAATAATTGATTTTATATTTAATATTAGTTCAAAATGAAAATATTTTAAATATCCTTACTTGATCTTTATTCAATTTAAATGGTAACTTGTTTACTTGATATAGTAAGTTGGATAAAGGTTAAAGAAAAGAACAAATGACTTGCTATCAAATGTCATGTTAACTTGTTATCTTGGTTTATAAGTCATTAGGTTTTATGTTAGACATAAAAAGATAATATCTCATGCATTCCAAAGTTAAGAAATTCATAAGACAAGGCTTCTGCCGATTGTGCAGAATTGGTGAAGTGCTGCCATGACTGCTAAACTCACGGGAACTTGAACCACTTTCCACAAACTGAGTTACACAAGCTGGCAGAGCCTTGTCCATTCACAGCATGAGGTATTGATATGATTTGTGAAATACAGCCACAACCTCTAATGGGCATCAGTTAATCATAGTGACCATAGACTACTTTTCTAAATGGGGGAAGCTAAATGGTAAAGTTTATAATCTGAAATATAATTTTTCGATATAGAATGCCGCACCATGTGGTGACAAACAATGGGGTGCAATTTCAATGAGAGACCAATGCCATATTACAAAAGTACAAGATTGAGCACTACAAGTCTTCACCATATAGGCCGTATGAAAATGAGGTAGTAGAGGCCGCCAACAAGACTCTAAAGAAGATCATAGCTAAGATGACAGAAACTTACAAAGATTGGGCAAACAAGTTACCGTTCGCATTATGGGGTATAGAACTTTGGACAGAACCACAACATGATCCACACCCTACTCTTTGGTGTATGGGATGGAAGTAGTACTTCTAGTAGATATTAAAGTACAGTCAATGAGAGTTATGATAGAGGTAGACTTGCCCGAACTAGAGTGGGTTGCGGGTAGATTTGAATATTTAGCCCTGTTAGCAATATAAAGGATAAATGCGTTGTATCACATGTAACTTTATCAAAAGAGAAGAGCTCGAGCTTTCAATAAAAAGGTCAAGCCCAACAAGATTAAAGAAGAGGATCTGTCTAAACAAGTCGAGGCATTAGCAATAGACCCAAGGGGAAAGTTCAGGCTCAATTGAGATGAGTCTTATCATTATCGTGAAGAATGGAGCAGTGCGATTGGCTGATATGGAAGAAATTAAGTTCACAGAACCCATCAACTTGGACAGACTGAAGAAATAATTTGCATAAAAAAAAGAAAAAGGAAGACCTCGTTAGGTTGAAAATCCGTAAAGGATGGCTTAAGCAAAAATTAGAGCATCCCGTTAAGCCAGAAACGATTTAGGCAAAAGTTAGGGACAAGTGAGAAAAAGAAAAATAGTTAGTCAGAAAACCCGAATGGGATGGCTAACGACATGAGTACCCTCACAATAAAACAATTAGTATATTATCACATGTACTAAAAAAGAATGATGACGTTTTACTGAAATAATTTTCAAAATTGCAATCGTGGAATGTATAGTTATAGCTAAGAAAGGAAAAATTAGAACAAGCATGCATACACTGTTAAATTCAAGGCAAACAAAAGAAGACAAATGGAAAAGAAAAAAAGAGACTATTAGCTCGCTGGGTTGAAAACCTGAAAGGGCAGTCTAAGTAAAAGTTAGAGCAGCCCGCTAGGTTGAAAATATAAAAGGACGACCTATGTAAAATTTAAGGCATGTTTGCAATAGTAAATAGGTCCATAGAAAGTGTTAGGCGGTCCTCTATCTAATCCCGGCCGAAGCCCATACCGTAGCTACATCTGGTACCATAAATGTATCGTTCTAGAAGAAATATCCTAATAATGCCTCCCCACGATAAGTATGAGATGCGACACTACTCTCAATAGAGATTGAAAAAAAAAACTCTTCAAAGGCCTCTAAAGGATAATGTTCTTTTTTAAAGAGTGAAGTAGCCGAAATGACAAGAATGGAGGACTGCATGCAATAATATGTTCGGCCAAACACCAAGTATGTCCGGTCGGACATAAAGGAACAATGTATATCCGGACGGATCGAAGATATGTATGGTCGAGTCTGTTTTATTCGTTATTAATTCTGTTTCATTATTGCTTTCATGGATGTTTGCCCACTGCCTGAAAGATAAATTGCCTTGTGTGATTATATGCAATATAAATTGTTCATGTGTGATTTATGCATTATAAGACATGTGGATCCTCTTTTAAGAGTGGATATTTTACTAGCATTAGTAAGAGATCATTCCGAATCTAAACGGATTTAAGGTCGGACCTTGCGAGGGGTGTACTGTGGCTTTAAATAATTCCCAGAGTCTAATACACGGTGGCGACTCTTTTATTCTCTGAGTAGTCCCCTACGGACTAACTTGTACTCTCTATGAGCTGCGAGCTCAATAGTGCAGTGGTCGCCGACGTTATAGGCATAGCGGTAAATCTCGTTTTGCTTCTACAATGTACATGCTAATAATATATAATTAAGCACTAGAATATATCTAATAAATACACGAGGAAATATTTAATTACGTCATGACGACCAAGGTGTTACATCAGGGCAAAAATGCATGGTACTATTATTTGTAATTGATATATTACATTTCATTGAACTTGAATGTTATTTATCATATACTTTGTCACTTTCATCCTCAATTTCCTCCCACAACAATTCTGAATCAAAAAGGCTAAAAGATGAAGGCTTGAAAACCAATAAATTCGTATATACACAACTTATGTTATTATCATAATCAATATTTATTAATTTGTTTGTATTGAAATGTTATAGTATGTTAGTTTATAATAGGATTCTGTAATAATAAATTGGTTGTTTTGAATTATTTATTAATATCATATCAGGGATGGCATTTGACACAATCAAAATAAGATGAGTACATAAGCGAAAACAAAATTTATAACCGATAATATTGACAGTGCAAAATGTGCATATAAGTGGCCATCAGTGATATTAACCGAAACAACCCCAACACAACCAACAACCCAACCTATTACAACAGACCCCACAGCCCCACCAGCCGAACTTGCCACAACAGCCCATAACCTTATTGAAATAGGTAATGTCATGTCTCGATATGGGGTGCAAGGATTCTCCAACCTTATTGCCACTTTATCAGTTCGCCAGCAACAAGCTGTTAAGGATATTGGGTTTGGGAGCTTATTAGGCATAAGTTGTGGGCGTTGAGGCAAAAGTTGTGCATATTACTTGTCCAATAATTGTTAGAGTTGGTGTTCGGAGCGCCAATCTGGATCGTATTTATGTCCGATTCATGAATACGAATAATATATTTTTCCATACTATTACTTATATATGGTGACCTCTTGTTTCTATATGCGTATTCGATCTAATAACGATTAGATTGAAAATAAATCTGATTTAGTGATATGTACATATTAGACAAAGACCCCAAGATTTATAACGTAGTGCTCAGTTACAATGTAGTTTGTAATTGACATTGGGAAGTGTCACTATAAGTTGTATATTCTCAAATAAAGCTCCTGGTCAAGATTTACTAACACGGGTCGGTTAATAAAATCCAATGAGACCAGTACATGTTATATATCGGGACAGTTAGGGTTGGTGCTTAGAGTGCTAATCTGGATCGTATTTATGTCTGATTCATGAATACTAACAATTTCTTTTTCCATAATATTACTTATT